>RJVU01035944.1:1118980-1136043 GCA_003731715.1 Anabarilius grahami
CCCCTCCTCCCCTCCCCCTCCCCCTCTACCCTCCCGGGATCATCGGTGGAGACTACGACCAATCGCCCGTTATCCTGCCCCGCCCACGCTTCGACCCTATTGGCCCACTCCCGGGTCATCTCCCAGGAGCGGACGTTCCCATTGGCCGACGGAGTCTGAGGCCGGGAGGGAATCGACCAGCAGACATCAGGAGGGGTTTCATTTGAGCTTCAACCCACAGACTTATTTTTTCCAAACGAGTAGAGGATAAAATTATTTTGATGGCGTTTTTTTTGTTGTTGTTGTTCTTCATTAATTAAAGCATTCCTGGGACGCTTTTGAAATAGATTAATTAAAGGAATAATTCACCCAAAAATTAACTATTCCTTTACTAAGACATTAACATTGAAGAAGCAGGATGTGTTTGAGTCGCAGAAAATGTTCAATAAAAAGTCTTGACTGCTTCGGTGTGTTTGTAGAGTCACATGCGGGCTTCCTCGTCACTGTTGCTCCACACAGGCTTGCGTTTCTCCAGGAACGCCCTCCCGCCCGTCCCGCAGTGCCAGGTTGTCCACCATGGCAGCGGAGGCACAAGCGTACGCCGCGTCTCGGCCCTCGGCCATCTGCCTGTGAAATGCGGCCTTTCCAAGAGCCACCACGGCCTGACTGGACTCACACACGCGTCTGGCGATGGCCAGGTTAAACGTAGGCTATATTATGTACTTCAGTTTCCTCTTTAAAGGGGACCTATTATGCAAAATTCACTTTTATAAGGTGTTTGAACACAGATGTGTGTAAACAACCAGCCTATAAAATCCACCACTCCTTTTTTTATAATCCCCATAAATCACAAACAGTTCCCCTACTCTTACGTAAGCCCCGCCCATGACTAGTGATGATCTACCGCCATGAGTGAGCCAGTCCACCATTTCTGTTTCCTCGCTGTAATAGCTGGAGATATACAATGTCTGCGCCAAGAAAACATGACAAATGTTCTGTTATTGGATGTAAAAACGAACATAAAGAGTCTCCATAGACTCACGGCATCTGAGCCACTGAGGACCGCAGGGTTGAATTTCATTTATGAAGGAAATGTGCCAAAGAAAGTCAGTAAAGTGTCTTAACTCCACAACAACTACATAAATGTATCCACTAACCATTCAGAAACGTCCAGTTTCATTCTAAAAGTTGTAACTTCTTCCTGAGTCTCTCCATCAGTGTCGACTCCGGTTTGAACAATGTAAGGCTGAACACCGTTACTGACAATCCTCATTTTGGCTGCATGAGATTTTCCTGCTTTGTTGTTGTTGAGTATCCGAAGCGTGAGCTGTTAAAGCTCCACTCTCTTCTGGAAAGGGGGTGGGGAGCAGCAGCTCATTTACATTTAAAGTGACACAAAAAATGCCATGGTTTTTCTCACACTTAATAGGGGCAAATTTTACAAGCTATTATAATATCTGTGGGGTATTTTGAGCTGAAACTTCACAATCACATTCTGGAGACACGCCGGGAAAAGGGGCATAATAGGTCCCCTTTAAGATTTGGAAAAACAGATCTTAAAACTAGTGTTGGCTAAAGACAAATCTTTTTGTCGCCAAGTCATATTTTCATAGCACACCATTTTGAATATCCAATGGTTCGCCACTAGAAGGAGCTGTTCTGGTGAACCTTTGAACCAGGGCCTAATATATGGTTTTAACTGCTCGGTTAAGTTTTATAATGTAGGTTCAGTTTTTAATATACACTTGTTCATAAAAAGGGGGGAAGTATAGTTAACTGTTTCTAATTGGATTAGTTTGCCAAGCCCTGCCTGAAAAAAAGCAAGCTCTACAAATAAAACAAATGATACAGACACTTAATATTTAACTGAATAATGATGTGTGTCATGATTGGTTTGTGAAAGGTGTCTGGACTCGCCTGGCTCACTTCGATCTGTCTGAAACTCGGGAAGAGGCATGAAGTTATGGATGGAGGTGACTCTGGTTTTTCTGCTTCCTCACAGGGCGACGGCGAGATCTGTAAGAGAACAGGGTGTAAGGTCATTCTTACTACTTATTCAAACACATACGGAGAAGTGGTATTAACATTATGTGGCATGGTGTCTTATGCACAGAAGCCATCGGCACATGCCATAATCAAGCCCAACTGTGGATCTCTGCACTACTTTCCAGTAGATGAGTAATAAAGACAGAATAAAGGCTGCAAGACCTTTCTAACATTATTAGGCGGTTCATGGTATTACGACAAAGTGAATTAAAAGAAATTTAATACAGGTTCTAAAAGTATGACAATTTAACAAAGGCCTGATTCACTAAAGGCTCAAAGTCTTTATTCAAATACCATGATTTCTGAAGTGTCTATGTATAAAAGTAACCTTGCAGTGTCAAGCTCAGTGGTTCAAAATATAAAATGAATACAAGTCGTATCACATGTGGAGTTCAAATCCAATTATGAGTGTTTTTCATCATATCCAACAAAACACATAGGAAAAACACTCCTTTACACCACAAACTCAATGGCTCAGGATATAAAGTGTTTCAATCAGTGAGTTCAGTCCCACTGTTGGCTTATCTAAAAAGTTGGTTGTTTTAACATTTGTACATAAAAGGTAGGGTTCAATTCCCACAATTGTTGAAGTCAACTTAGCTGGAATTTGATCTTATTTCCATCTAAAAGTTTATAATGGCTGTCACCAACTAACCATTGTAAATTCATTAGACTCGATTTACAATGTTGTAATTCACTTAAATCACCACAGGAGGGTGAAACGATTTTAAGTTCATTAGACTTGATTTGCAACGGTGTAATTCACTCAGATCACCACAGGAGGGCGAAACTATTTTAAATTCATTAGACTTGATTTGCAGAGGTGTAATTCACACAAGTCACCACAGGAGGGCAAAACGATTTTAAATTCATTAGATTCGATTTGTAACGGTGTAATTCATGAAAATCACCAGGGGATGGCGAAACTCTTTTAGGTTCATTAGAATTGATTTGCAACGGTGTAATTCACTCAAATCTCCACAGGAGGGCGAAACTATTTTAAATCCATTAGACTCTCCCCCACACCTACAATTCAGTTCAGTGAAGATGATGTGCGCCAGGTCTTCAGAAAGAACAAGAGAAGAAAGGCACCAGGCCCAGACAGCGTTTCACCAGCCTGTCTGAAAACCTGCGCTGACCAGCTGGCCCCCATCTTCACACAGATCTTCAACAGGTCACTGGAGCTGTGCGAAGTCCCCACATGCTTCAAACGCTCCACCATCATCCCCGTCCCAAAGAAACCCAAAATTACTGGCCTCAATGACTACAGAACTGTGGCTCTAACGTCTGTGGCCATGAAGTCATTTGAAAGACTGGTTCTGGCTTATCTGAAGGACATCACTGGACCCTTACTGGACCCCCTGCAGTTTGCTTATCGAGCAAACAGGTCTGTGGATGATGCAGTCAATATGGGACTGCATTATGTTCTCCAGCATCTGGACAGACCAGGGACTTATGTGAGGATCCTGTTTGTGGACTTCAGCTCTGCTTTTAACACCATCATCCCATCACTCCTCCAGCCCAAACTAACTCAGCTCTCCGTGCCCACCTCTGTCTGTCAGTGGATCACCAGCTTCCTGACAGACAGGCAGCAGCTAGTGAGGCTGGGAAAATTCTCATCCAGCACCCGCACCATCAGCACCGGCGCCCCTCAGGGCTGTGTCCTCTCCCCACTGCTCTTCTCCCTCTACACCAACGACTGCACCTCTAAAGACCCCTCTGTCAAGCTCCTGAAGTTTGCGGACGACACCACAGTCATCGGCCTCATCCGGGACGGAGACGAGTCTGCTTACAGACTGGAGGTTGAACAGCTGGCTGTCTGGTGCAGTCTTAACAACCTGGAGCTCAACACGCTCAAGACAGTGGAGATGATCGTGGACTTCAGGAGAAACCCCCCTGCTCTCCCCCCACTCACCATCATGAACAGCACTGTGACTGCAGTGGAGTCATTCAGGTTCCTGGGCACCACCATCTCACAGGACCTGAAGTGGGACATTCACATTGACTCCACTGTGAAAAAGGCCCAGCAGAGGTTGTACTTCCTTCGCCAGCTGAGGAAGTTCAACCTGCCACAGGAGCTGCTGAAACAGTTCTACTCTGCCATCATTGAATCCATCCTCTGCACTTCAATTACCGTCTGGTTCAGCTCAGCTACCAAATCTGACCTCAGAAGACTACAGAGGGTAGTCCGGTCTGCTGAGCGAATCATTGGCACAACCCTCCCCACTCTCCAAGAACTGTACTTATCCAGAGTGAGAAAAAGGGCAAAGAAGATCACTCTGGACCCCTCACGTCCAGCACACTCCCTCTTTGAACTGTTGCCATCTGGTCGACGCTACAGAGCCCTGAGCACCAGAACGACCAGACACAGGAACAGTTTCTTCCCTCAGGCAATCCATCTCATGAACACTTGACAAACACGGAACACACAACACTATTACACATTATTTACTTAAAACACTTACTTATATTTCTAATTTGCACACATAACTGTACATACAATTGTCTATATTATATATTGTTTTTTGCTTCTTTTTTTTTTTTTGCACTTTGTCTATCTTGTAAATTTGTATATTATTATTTTATTCTTTTTATTATGTGTTGTGTCTTGTCGCTGTCACTCTGTTGCACTGTGGAGCTTCTGTCACTAAAACAAATTGTGTAAACAACATACCTGGCAATAAAGCTCTTTCTGATTCTGATTCTGATTCTCATTAGAAATGCATAGAAAACTATATATCGAAAAATATATATTGGTTACTCTCTAGTTAATTTATGTTTTCTATATATTTTTCTATTTTCTATAATTAGTTAATCAGGTGTGATATAAATCATATCTTTTTCTGCTTGTTTGACTGATAAAGACCTTTGGGTTGAAATGTTGTTCATTAATAAATTGATCTTTGGGAGCAGCAGTGGCAGTGTGCCGAGTCTTGTTTATTTTCAGTATTTCACAAAAATCACCACAGGAGGGCGTAACTCTTGTAAGTTCATTAAGACTCGACCACTGGAGGGCGAAATTAAGTTCATTAGAATCGATTTGCAACAGTGTAATTCATGAAAATCACCACAGGAGGGCGAAACACTTTTATGTTCATTAAGACTCGATTTGTATTGGTGTAATTCACAAAAATAACCACAGGAGGGTGCAAAACATTTAAGTTCAATACACTTGACTTGTTTTGGTGAAATTCACAAAAATCATTACAGGAGTATGTAACCCGTTTAGCACTTTTGATTTATGTGCAAATATATTTTTCCAGAAAACAAGATAGATAGTATAGGAATAGTATAGGATAGTAGGAACATAGATAGTATAAATAGATCTTATTGGCTGTTCATGTTGCAATGCGAAATGTGTTTTTCTGCCCTCACCCTCTTACAGAAGTGTAGTGCATTTAAGCTCATTAGGCTCAATTTACAATGTTGTAATTCACAAACCCGCCACAGAAGAGTGAATGTCAACCCTTGACGTGGGAAGTTCTGGTTCAAATCCCTCTCAGGAGATGGACAAATTCTTTCATTCCTCTGGTTTTACAATGAAAAAAAGGACAAGAATCCAAAAAAAAAAAGCACAGCAAACAAAAACAGATCAGTGGTGCAGTAGTCTGAATGTCAGCCCTTGACGTGGGAAATCCTGGTTCAAATCCTGCTCTTTTTTTAGAAAAATTGGAAAAATGAACAAAAATCCAAAAAAAGAACAGAGAACAAGCACGGGTTAGTAGTGCAGCGGTCTGAACGTCAGCTCTTGACGTGGGAAATCATGGTTCGAATCCCTCTCTGGAGGTAAAAAATTTGTTTAGTTTCACTGGTTTTTCAATGAAAAAATGAACAAAAATCCAAAAAAAGAGCAGCGAACAAACACAGGTTAGTAGTGCAGCGGTCTGAACGTCAGCTCTTGACGTGGGAAATCATGCTTCAAATCCCGCTCTTGATTTGGAAAAATTGTTTTGCTTCACTGGTTTTCCAATGAAAAAAATAACAAAAATCCAAACAAAACAGTAACACGCAAGAACGGACCAATGGTGCAGTGGTCTGAATGTCAGCCCTTGATGTTGGAAGTCCTGGTTCAAATCCCTCTGTGGGTCTGTTTAGTTTCACTGGTTTTTCAATGAAAAAAAGACAAAAATCCTAAAAAAAGAAGCAAAAGTGTGAAAGGGCCAATGGTGCAGCGGTCTGGACGTCAGCCCTTGACGTGGGAAGTCCTGGTTCAAATCCCTCTCTGGAGATAAAAAGTTTGTTTCGTTTCACTGGGTTTCCAATGAAAAAATGAACAAAAGTAAAAAAAAAAAGAGCAGCAAGAACAGACCAGTAGTGCAGCGGTCTGAGTGTCAGCCCTTGATGTGGGAAATCCTGGTTCAAATCCCGCTCTTGATTTGGAAAAATTGTTTAGCTTCACTGGATTTCCAATGAGAAAAAGAACAAAAATCCAAACAAAATAGTAACAAACAAAAGCAGACCAATGGTGCAGCGGTCTGGACGTCAGCCCTTGATGTGTGAAGTCCTGGTTCAAATCCCTCTCCGGAGGTGGAACTTTTTTTAGTTTCACTGGTTTTTCAATGAAAAAAAAGGACAAGAATCCAAAAGAAAGAATCGTTAGTGTGAAAGTGCCAGTAGCTCAGCAGTCTGAGCATGTCCTCCCTGCACGGAAGGACCTGGGTTCGATCCCCAAGCTGGTCACTGAAGCACAGTTGCGTGACGGTCACCCGGTCGTGAGCTGTGACAAGCTGATCAGAGCGGATCAGATCATGACCGGAAGGACGAGAGAAGGCTAGACATGAAGGGGGAGTTAAGATCCAGACCGCTCCCCCTGGGGCTTCTGAGACAATATCCAGCAGCGGTTATGGAGCAGGAGTTAAATTTTTCCTTTTCGACTTATTAAAAATTTCCAGACAGAGGCTAAGTCAATTGGGTGTGGTCATTTTGGCCACTCCCCTTAAATCTTGACCAGTGCTGCACCAGGACTCAAGCAATTTTCTACTGTTTCCAGCCACACCCCCTGATATCATCCAATGGAAATCTCAGATGCTGCCAGCCTTCCTCTGGGGGAAACACCCTCAAACCAGCATTTGAAGGGTGTTTCCCTTGAGATGATCCATGCTGAAAAATTCAGACTACAGCTGCATCACATTACAGACATTCATATGTGAACTCTGCTAATAAGCTGGATTTATAATGCTAAATTGATTTTAGCTTGGCAATCATGAATTTACAAATTAGTCAGCCAAAAAAAAAAAAAAAACTACTACTAAAGATGTGGGCCAGTGAATGACAGATGGGCCCACACCTCATTTGAACTACTGATTGTATGTAAAAGCATGTGTTGATGTTTGGAGAACTGAGATCAGCTGGAAATCATGAACAGCACACAAATGTTACATTTAGCCTTTTATTGTGCACAAACTGATCACTCCAGTTTATAAATAACATGCATTCAAACCAGAAATGGCCTGTCAATCTTTATCCCAGAGAAAGCTGCGGCTGCTTCTCCTGCCTCCTCCTCATGACCTCCAGCAGTTCTGACCCAGAGATCTACAAACACACAGAGACAACCAGAAACTTCACATTTCACTAATAACTTCTTCCTGTAGGAAGTCTCAGTCAGAAATGAACATGCATGATTCAATGTTAATAGAATAATTTTATACTGTATGACAGGAAACAAATTCATGCTTTCCTAATTTGAGCAATCAAACTAATTGATTATTCCAGGTTAAATGCAATAGCATCTGTAAGACATCAGTCAAGTTCCACAATATAATAAAGTCACAACTTTATATGAAAAAATCAAAACAATAAAGTTAACATATGCATTCCAATGGATGTCTATGGGGCAAGTTATTGCATGTACACATCTATGATCTAGACACCCTCCTTTTCAAGTTAATTAATATTAGGTAAATTAAATGATCAGTAATGCTGCAATTTATACATTTCAGGTGACAGAAGGAGCTGTAAGGTATAATACATATCAAATGGATATACTTTAAAATGGGATTCAATTCAAAAGCATAACCACTGATGTTTAAGATTTAAAATAGTAACTTACAATATTCAAAGAAGATTTCTCCTTGTGCTCACGCTGGTCCTCAGGTGGATTGCAAATTGGCAACAGGGAGTCGCATATTAATCACATTTTCAGCCAATTGGATTACTGCTTGTAAGCCCTGCCCATTGCTGACAGAACAATCTGAAATTAAGCAAAATAAAATCATAATCAGTCATAAATCTATTCACAGGGAGCAAATAACAGTATATAATATGCTCCGGTACAGTGCTTCACTGTGAGATGTTTCATTTTTTGATACAAGCTTTGAAGCTTCAGTGTAACTAATGTTTTCATTAAGTCCAACTAACTCTATTAACAAATATGTATCACAACATTACCAAATAAACGCCTTATTGCTTATTCTACTTTATAAGATTCATAGGAATCGACTCATTAGATTCACATGAAAGTAAAGTAACAGCAACTGATTAATTTGTTCTGTAAACAACGTCGAGCAGCATGACTCCAGCAAACTGCTTTGACGTCACAAGACATACATCAATACAAACTTAATCGACAACTAAAATACAATTGAGGACTGTTATATAATCTGTGATAGTGACTTTACAAGAGAAACGCACTTTAAGTTACTTACAGGTGAGTCTCGTGTCTCTGTCAAGTTGACATCAGGTGTTGTTATCAAGGATCCAATGATGTTATGAACGTGAAGCCACTTGTGCCCTTAGAGGAGTGGATGACAAACTGCACAGTTTCTACCAGACGAGTCGTGTTTCACCACAAACACACTGAAAATGACTTCAAGTTGTGTTACAAATTTGTATTTTATATATTCTAAAACAAATATAAATGGAGATAAGCGAATCTACATGTAGGCCTAAATGATTCAAACCAGCTCTCAACTGAACTTGGGTAAGAGACATTAAAATGGCCGATGTGTTGATCTGACGACACTCAAACACAATAAATTGTAACACGTCAAGAATTAATAAAATGTATGACTTAAACTCATGATTGAAATTGTGGCTTCTTGATATTTTTGCCCGTCATCGAATTTGGGACAATATGCCACTAATTGCTCACTTCTTAATGATCAGGGGCCTCATGTATGACATTTTAAGTAGATTTCAGGTGCATAAAAGAATTGTTTGCCTTTGAACGTGAAAGTCTGGTCTTTTGTATATAATTGTATTTTAACCGAAGAAAAGAGGACAAAAGAAAACAGCAACAGTGTAATTCATGAAAATCACCACAAGAGAGCGAAACACTTATGTTTATTAGACTCGATTTGCAGTGGTGTAATTCACGAAAATCACCAAAGGAGGGCGAAACATTTGAATTCATTAGACTCGATTTGCAACGGTGTAATTTATGAAAATCTCCACAGGAGGGCGAAACATTTGAATTCATTAGACTCGATTTGCAGCGGCGTAATTCACACAAATCACCACAGGAGGGCGAAACTCTTTTATGTTCATTAGACTCGATTTGCAGCGGAGTAATTCACAAAAATCACCACAGGAGGGCGAACCTCTTTTATGTCCATTAGACTCGATTTACAGCGGAGTAATTCACAAAAATCTCCACAGGAGGGCGAACCTCTTTTATGTCCATTAGACTCGATTTGCAGCGGAGTAATTCACAAAAATCACCACAGGAGGGCGAACCTCTTTTATGTTTATTAGACTCGATTTACAGCGGCGTAATTCACAAAAATCACCACAGGAGGGCGAACCTCTTTTATGTTCATTAGACTCGATTTGCAGCGGAGTAATTCACAAAAATCACCAAAGGAGGGCGAAACATTTAAATTCAGGAGACTCGATTTGCAACGGTGTAATTTACGAAAATCACCACAGGAGGCCGAAATATTTAAATTCACCAAACTCGATTTGCAACGGTGTAATTTATGAAAATCTCCACAGGAGGGCGAAACATTTGAATTCATTAGACTCGATTCGTAGCGGCGTAATTCACACAAATCACCACAGGAGGGTGAACCTCTTTAATGTTCATTAGACTCGATTTGCAGCGGAGTAATTCACAAAAATCACCACAGGAGGGCGAAACTCTTTTATGTTCATTAGACTCAATTTGCAGTGGAGTAATTCACAAAAATCACCACAGGAGGGCGAAACTCTTTTATGTTCATTAGACTGAATTTGCAGTGGAGTAATTCACAAAAATCACCACAGGAGGGCGAACCTCTTCGCCGCTGCAAATCGAGTCTAATAAATTTAAAATAGTTTAAATAATTTGAAACATTTGAATGGACTGATAATGGTAGCTGTAAAGTACAATATAATTTTGACCATAATAATGTACCAAATCTAACGCGTATAAATATTACAGTAGTATATAAAAATACTATACATTTATAGGTAAAATCGAACTGGATCAAGCTAGTGCGCATGCGCAGTCCTAAGCGCCCGTCTAGGCAGCTGCAGTGACGCGATTACTTTACCCATCAGCGATTGGCTCTTATTTAGAAGGCGGGACTTATTCCGCATTGCACTTTCTCCCATTAACCAACATCAATCCAGTATATTATCTACACAGCAACAACAGACACTAAGATCACAATTATTCTAGTTAATAATATGAATATCAGATGGTGATTCATTCAAAGATTATGAATTTAATGCAACAACTACTGATTAATTTGTTCTTCTGAAGGTTTGAGGGAGTTCAGCATGTAAACAAAGCCTAAACCACCTAACAGAGAACATACACACATCAACATGTAGCCTACTAATTTATCTGAACAAGTAGGCACAAACGGGACTATGCGTAAGTTACTTACAGTGAGTCACGTGACATGCTCAATTCTTGCAGTTTATCTCAATGTGTGTCAGTTGATTCTGCTGGAATATGTGCTGTCGAGTGACTTTATGAGTGTCACTGAGCAGAATCTGTACTTTTATGACTGTAAAACGAACAGAACATGGAGTGGCAACTGTCAAATTGATGTCATCATCATCATGTTGTTGTCAAGGATCACAAGATGTCATGAACGTGAAGCCGCTTGCGCCCCTAGAGGAGCGGATGACAAACTGCACCAGTTTCTACCAGACGAGAGTGTTTCACCACCAACACACTGAAAATGACTTCAAGTTGGGTTACTGACTCAGTTCTTTTCATACATTTGTTCTTTTTAACAAAAATCATAATTTATTGTAAAGTTAAGACAGACTCCCTCTTGTGGTCAACAAGTGTATAAGCAGCATTAATACAAGAAACGACAAACTGGTACTCGCAGTCATTGGTAAGAGGACACAAATTGAATAATAAAAAAATAATAATAAGTGCACATAGCCTATAAAAAAATGTGGTAGCGCTGTATTTGAGATGGATCATCAGGTAGTTTCACACAATCTGACACATTCAGATTTTTAGTCAAATCTTTTTTGTAAACGAAACCATAATTCTACAGCAGCAGAAAGATTGTAATGAGATCAGATGAATCTATCTGATTACTCTCTCTCTTTATGTGCAGTTTAAGGTTTCTGTGACAGCAGGGAGCTTGGAATTATAAATCCAACTGTTTTAATAAAGAAAACATAAAAATGTAAGTAACAAACACAAGGTTTTTCAAAATATCTTCTTTTATGTTTCACAGAAGACAGAAAGTCATACAGGGTTGGAACAACATGAGGGAGAGTAAATGACAGAATTACATTTTTTGAATATTTGAAATAAACCATTTAAAATTCTGCTGTTGTTCTGTTGCTCCAAGATTTTTTATAGCTTAGGCCTGTAGTCCTGCCATTTTCTTCTATAGCAACACTAAGTGTGATTTGTGATACAACATATTAAAGTGGGTTAGTTTATGCCACTTTGACCAAAACAAGACGTGAAAGCCAGTTTCCCAGGGCTATTGTGGTGACTGACATCATCAGATGACCACTGCCCAAAGCCATTTATCACGCTATACATCAGTAAGAAAACTCTCGCTCACAGTGCTCTAAACACAAGGCTGAGCGCTTCAGGACACAAGTGTGAAAGATCTCATTAATTCTGCAGTCGTTTGTCACCTTTAATTTGCATCCTTTGCACGAACATCTCGGATCTTTCATCATCCGCCCTCAGCTATCACTTGGGAATATGCACAGATGCTGAAATCCCAATCATGTATTTTTTAGTGTGGACTCAAGTTCAGGGCACCACAACTTAAAAAATTGCATGGTTGCAACTTGCAAGTAAAAAATTTGAATTAACTGATTTATTTAAACAACAATGCAAACATTATTTGATGAGTTCAGCTGACATAATAATCAACCTAATATTGTGTATAATTTAAACTCAAATTTCTCTAAATTGTAACTTAATCATACACTGTCAGTATTTTTATTATTATTATGTTTTAATTGTTGATTGAGGAGTGAGCATTATCACAATGAAATGTCCATTATAACAAGCTTAAATGTGAAACACGAGCAGGAACAATACATTTGTTTAAAACACATTGTGCAAGGAAGTGGCAAACTGTAGTGTGGTGAACATAAACAGCAATTTAAGCAGAACATTCTCACGCCGACAACAAACTTGTGATTTCCCACCTAACCTAAATTAGTTTACTTCACACCAAAACTCATGTTCTGCCTTTAGCAAGTGTTATTGTTAAAATTACCCTCACTTCAAACTTCTTAATTTTCCCATCTAAAAAATGAGAATTTTCCGTTCAGTTTTTAATGTTAATCTCAACATTTACTGATAAATTTTTCAGATCAGATGTAAATGTAAATGTAATTTTAACCAGACAGTGGAGGTGTAACTTTCATTTGTGTGATGAAGGAAACGCGCGTGGTAAAAATAATTTCTGCCAGTGATCTCATTATACTCACACATCAACAGCAATGATCCTGTTTGTTCTGATCTGCATGCTCTTCAACATCTCAGGTGAGCCAAAGTCATTTTTTTTGCATCTAATGGACAGTTTTAGAGTCTGAACCTGAATGACTAAAATGCAACTTTGTCTGCTAATTTTAAGATTTAGACAGCTTTTGCTTGAACTGTCTTCATCTCATCACTTTAGGTGCACAAGACATTCGTACCGTCAGTGAAGTGTCTGTCCAAGAAGGAAAATCTATCATCATCCCTTGTTGGTATAATCATATTTATGTAAATAATGTTAAATATCTGAGTGCTGGAGATCACTGGGCTTTAAGTACGTATGTTGAGTTCTCAGATGGGAGAAACAAACACAAGACAGTCTCTATATCAGATATCAGAACCTCTAACATTCTGACTATTAACATGAGGAATATTCAGCGGAGACAGAGCGGCACATACTGGTGTGCGATTGATGTACCTAGATCTCCTAGAAAGAGCTTCAACGTAAAGGTCACAGCAGGTGAAATCGACTAAACCTTTTTTAATCATTTTAAATGACTTATTTTTTTCAACATTTATGGAAAAGTCATATCTGCTTGCTCTTGTCATTTTAGCTGCCTCTGGTCTGTACGTTGAAGATCAGATGTTGACTGGTTTTGAAGCCGGTAGTGTTACCGTCTCCTGCCGTTATCATTTGCCGAGAAAATTTGGCATAAAATGGTGTAAGCTTGGAGGAAAGTGTGTGGAAGAAACATGTGGGACTTTGGACGGGGCGTCTGTGGAGATCAGGAATGATAATGGGTTAGTGATTGTGAGCATGAGCGGACTGAAGATGGGGAACACAGGATGGTACTGGTGCTCAGTGAAGGAACTACAAATGCCTGTTCACATCACTGTATCTGCGAGAATGACAACCACCACTATACTCGAGACGACCTCGAACCAGCCCGCGTGAGTAACTTCACATTTACACTTAAGGTTTTCGTTACTGTTCTCCTCGTCTCAACTCTGAATCACTCGTCAGGTCGACCCGCTCTGTGAAATCCACAGGAACCTTCACATCTGCTCAGACTCCACGGTAAGAATGTGTTTTTTTGCGTTTTGAGTCAGGAATGTGTTTTTAATAATGACTATGATTAGATTTACCATTAAAGTGGTTTCCAACCATCAACCAACATCTGAAAATACTCAAGATGTTGAATAAACTTTGGTTAGTGTTTTTTCAAAATCACTGAATCAGGACCAAATTTTCTGCAAATCGCTCTGGAGTTTTAGGCTACATCAATACAATACAATAACCTTCAGTATATAGCTTTTAAGATTTTATTTAATCTTAAAACATGTTATTTTAGTATCATTGAGATACTATTAGAGTTTTTATTAATATTTTGAATTACTGAAATTTGAAGCTTTTAGTAATTGTGTTGTGTTTTTGTCATTTCTATATTTTTAGTAAATTTAGTAACATCCAAAGTTTTAGATAACTATAAAACCCTGATTCAGAAAAAAAGTGACTTTAAAGGTGCCCTAGAACGTGTTTTCACAAGATGTAATATAAGTCTAAGGTGTCCCCTGAATGTGTCTGTGAAGTTTCAGCGCAAAATACCCCACAGATTTTTTTTAATACATTATTTTAACTGCCTATTTTGGGGCATCATTAACTATGCACCGATTCAGCGCGCGGCCCCTTTAAATCTCGCGCTCCCTGCCCCCCGAGCTCTCGACTATAATACAGTGCATAAACGAAGTTCACACTGCTAATATAACCTTCAAATGGAGCTTTACAAAATGTTCGTCATGCATGCTGCATGCATGCTTCGGATCATGTGAGTAAAGTATTTATTTGGATGTTTACATTTGATTCTGAATGAGTTTGATGGTGCTCCGTGGCTAAAGCTAACATTACACACTGTTGGAGAGATTTATAAAGAATGAAGTTGTGTTTATGCATTATACAGACTGCAAGTGTTTAAAAATGAAAATAGCGACGGCTCTTGTCTCTGTGAATACAGTAAGAAACGATGGTAACTTTAACCACATTTAACAGTACATTAGCAACATGCTAACGAAACATTTAGAAAGACAATTTACAAATATCACTAAAAATATAATGTTATCATATATCATGTCAGTTATTATTGCTCCATCTGCCATTTTTCGCTGTTGTCCTTGCTTGCTTACCTAGTCTGATGATTCAGCTGTGCACAGATCCAGACGTTAATACTGGCTGCCCTTGTGTAATGCCTTGAACATGAGCTGGCATATGCAAATATTGGGGGCGTACATATTAATGATCCCGACTGTTACGTAACAGTCGGTGTTATGTTGAGATTCGCCTGTTCTTCGGAGGTCTTTTAAACAAATGAGATTTATATAAGAAGGAGGAAACAATGGAGTTTGAGACTCACTGTATGTCATTTCCATGTACTGAACTCTTGTTATTCAACTATGCCAAGATAAATTCAATTTTCCATTCGATGGCAGCTTTAAAGAGAATCAGAGAAATATAAAATGTTACAAATATAAATATTATAATCTGCTGTGTAGTTATCTATTGTCAACAAAACTAATAAAATACAGTATTGTACAATAATAAAGTATAATTGTTACCGATATGTTACCAAATTAACCAGAAGTAACAAATGTATGAAAAATATAAACCCACATTTGTATGAATTTCTCATTGATTCTTTCCTCTTGCAGCTCCAGTGCCAGAAGTCCATTATTATGTCTGATCATGTTGGTGATTGTGATTGTGAGCTGTTGTGCAGTGACTGTGATCATGTGCAAAATCAATCAGTTATCTCCGAACCAAGAAGAAAATGCAACATTGTAACAAATTAAGCCCCTGTTTTGGAACAAAGCAAAAAAGTTTTTGTCTACTGGAAGTTTTTGAAAAGATGTTTGTCAGCTGATGTTGTTAAACTACAGTACAAATCCTGAAATACTGATGGAATAAAGAGACTTTACAATATTGTTTATTTGTTAACATTAGTTAACTACAATTGTTAACGGACTAACAATGAACAATACTTCTACAGCATTTATTAATCTTAGTTAATGTTAATTTATTTAATCCATTGATGAAAAATGGTATTTGTTCATATTTAACGGACTTGACATTACATGAACTAACAATGAACAGCTCGGCTGTATATGAATGTGCTGTTTAAAGTTGTTTAAAGTGTTTGTTTTTTTAAGTCCTCTTCCTAGGGCCCGTTTCAGAAAGGAGGTTAAGTGAAAACTCTGAGTATGTTAACCCTGAAATGAGGGAAACTCTGGGTTTTCTGTTTCAGAATGGGAGGTATGTCAAACCCGAGAAAGCAGGGTAAGTCAAGCCCGTTTCTGAAAGAGAGGTAACTTCTACTCAGAGTCAGTTACCATAGTAACTTACTCTGTGAACCTAACCTGGTCGGGAGCGGGTTCTCTTTGGTAAACCCAGAGTTTCCTTCGGTCTCCTCCCCCTTTTTAAAGTGCAAGTGATGTTTAAATAGTTAACTCATTCATTCACACTGCAAAAATGCTTTTCGTATTGAGTATTTTTCATCCTATTTCAAGTACAAATATCTAAAAATTCTTAAATCAAGATGGATTTTCTATATAAGAAAATGATATAAGATATTTAGTCTTGTTTCCTGGGGGGATCTAAATTAAGTGCATTTTACTTAAGTAAAATTATCAATATGTGCCAGTGTGGTAATAAAAATAATCTTAATGCAAACGGAAAGTGTCGGAGTGTCTACCCGGGTGAAAAAAAGTGCAGTAAAATACACTTTATTTTAGTACACTTACATAATGTACTTAAAGTGCTCTATTTCCATGCACTTATTTTGTACTTAAAATACTAAAAGCTCTTCTTTAGTACTTCTTAATATAATCTTAAGAACATCTAAGTGTACTCAACTGTGCTATTTTGAGACAGCATGAATTTGAACTAAAATGTGCTTAACATACTATCTCTGTATTAAAATTTTTTTTTAGTTATCACTTGAACCCATCTTTCAAACACTTTTAAAATAGACTTATGATGTATTTCAAATATAAGATTAATATTACATTTAGTCATTTCGCAGACGCTTTTATCCAAAGCGACTTACAAATGAGAATAGTAGAATCAAGTCAAGTCAACATGAGAACAACAGTATGTAAGTGCTGTGTGAAGTCACAGTTATGTCAGTAAAGTGCTCGTAGCAAGGAA
>RJVU01035944.1:1176753-1262128 GCA_003731715.1 Anabarilius grahami
CCCCCCCCCCGCGGCTTCAAGCAGCTTTCAGTCGGTCAGCGCCGTGAATTCCTGACCAACTCTAAAGCAGGGTGAAGCCGCTCGAAGCCGCTTTCTGTGGCCGGCTGTAGTGGCCGTTCACATTTGTTTGCTCGGACGCGTCGTGGACGGCCACGTGGTCTTTTTTGTTGTTTCTTCTGCTTGTTTTGAGGACCTTTTTCTTCACACCGGCGTGGGATCATGTTCGGGTGTCGTCACCTTCAAGCAGCTCTTGAAGGGCGACGCAGCAGGAGGACGGGTTCGCAGTCTCAGCAGTCTTACGACCCGCACTTTGACCCACGTTTTTGCCTTCTGCTTATAATCCGGTTCAGGCTTTATAAGTTCCTCAGCCCTAAACTGCAAGACCTCTGCCCTGTCCTCTCGCCACCTCTCCGACAGGTTGAGCTTCCCTTTCCTGGTCATCTTTTCTTTGGCCTCGTAACGCACGTGAGTGTACCGCGTGTCCGGCCAGTGAACCCTCTTCGCCCGAGGCTCCTCAGCATGATCCTCAGGGACCGCTGGAGGAGTGGGAGGCTGGAACACCTTCTGAAGGGACTCTTTAGTCTCCTTCAGGCACTTCTTTGTCATCAGGACCGGGTCTGACCTGAACGTGGGTTCAGCCGGCTCTGGAGGACTCCGATTCGTGTCTCTGATATACTCATGCCAGGCGTTGTAAAGTCCAGGTTTCCTAGGCTTCTCTGTGAACCGGTTTAGTGTTTTTTCCTCTGGTTGTTTAAGGCAACCTTTCAGGGGCCCGAACATGTATTTATGCTTTTTGTGTTTCTTGTCAGATTGGTCCGCCCAGGTGACTGTTTTTGGCCCAGATGTCTTGGCCATTGGAGTTTCTAACCACTCCCGCCACCTCTGCTCCCCCCATGGCATGGGGAAATAGTCGGGCTTTGGAACGGCAGTAAAGGGGAAATATCGGGGTCTCGGGTTTTCCAAATCGAAATCCATTTCGCTCGATAATCGGAAGATAATCAGACCAGTGTTCGTCTTGTTTCGGCACGTAATAGCAGTGCGCAAACCAGTGAAAGATGTGTGAACCTCGAGTCAGTCTGCGCTATTTATCCTGTTCTGGGCGTGGTCGCGTTCTGAGGCGTGACGTCACAATGCCACGAGAGGCCGCTGTGGCCGTGACGTCACAGTGACGCACCTGATTAACCGCGTTCTGAAAAAAAGCTCTGGCCGAATGATTATGAACAATAGCGACAAATACAAGTCAAACAGTGCAGAGTGAAAGGTGCTATACAAACTATAATTATTTGAGTTATTAATGTCTTTGTAAATGTTGATAATTGTCCTCCTGACTTAAAAAGATAAGCAAACTGTTTGTGTTTATGGCTTATTTGCGGACTTATATTAAGCTTCTTTCACTGCTATTACACATTTTCATTGCATTTTAACGGAATTTAATGCGTTCTTGTCGTTTGGTCGGTCTCCATTTTGACACGAGCAGTTTCCCGCCGCGCTGACTGGATTGAGAAGAAGGACAGAAAATGGCGGTAAGACGCGTTCATAAACATGTTTATTTCTTTCCTAGATCGCTAAAACCGAGATATCTTCACAAACTCTGTCGCGATCAGATTGCTTAATTATTACCATAGTATTACCACAGCTGTGTAGTCGACAAAAAATCAGTATTTGTTTTTGTAAAACACCATTTTTGAAGAAAAAATACTTAAATTTATGTAGTGTGAAGTCTGATGTTTGAGAAAATATAGGGGTCATTAGTTCTTTCACTGTTTTTATGGTGTGACAACAAAAAATTAAGGTAAAAAAAACTCTTACCCCAGTTTCACAGACAATACTTAAGCTAATCTTAGACTAAAATGCTTGTTTGAGCTGTTTTAACTGAAAGCAACTTATATATATCTAAAAAACATTACTGGTGTGCATCTTAATATTGTCAGCCATTGTTTTGTCTCAAGATACACACCAGTAATGTTATTTATTTTGTAGTGAACATTTAATAAACACCCTAATTGAGCTAAGGCCTAATCCTGGTTTAGTCTGTGAAACCAGGCCTTAATAATATACAAAAAGCATGAGAGAGATTAATCTTCTTTGTTTTTAGTATCAGGATTTTTTCTGCTAGCCCGCAGTGGTTCATATTTTTACTTGCCCCACAACAAAAAATGAATAAAAGTAAAAGACAAGAAAATGGGCCTATAAAATAAGCATAGTAATTGTTTTCGTTGTCTTTGTTACATTTAACCTCAAAAAATAGGGTTATGACACCAAAAGCTACTAGATTAACATATATTTTAAATATTGTTAGACAAATAAACAGTAGGATAAGTAATAAAATAGTAACAAATAATCAAATTATGAGTAATAGCACAAATAAATACAACAGAACAAACATATAAATGAAATAAATGGTGCTTTTCAAGTTTTTCATGCAGGCTTAAACAGGAGATTTTCAGCTACAGAAATTGTAATTTAATGTTTAACTATATAACTATATATTAAACTTTATTAAAGTTAATCAGTCAAGAGCAGTTACAGATGCATAAATAATGTTTTTAATGTTGAAAATATAAAACGTTAAATACTGTTATTTGAAATTATTTTAAAAATGAAAAGACACTAAACGTGAAACTAAACCTGCCAGTAGGTGGCAGCGAATCACTGTTAATGAGTGAGTCATTGAGATTCAACCGATTCATTCAAACGGCTGATTCATTCAGGAAGTGTTGCTCAGAGATGCAAAACAATGCTGTTTTGCGTCTCTATTAAATTATGTAAATTATATTAAATTATATATACAGGGACATTTTTGCCCCTTATCTTGAATTCTAGGTCATTCTAAAGGCATTTTAACAGACTAAATCACGTAGTAGTGCATGCGTGCACTCAATGGGTGTGTTTTTGTTTGGTGTTTGTAAAGTGAGGGACATACTCGATGATTTCAGATCGTTAAATCAACAATTACGATATCATAGACAATATATAACGCACACCCTACAGCACTGGCCCGATCGGACAAGTGACCGTTCCGTCTACTGTCCCGAACGTCGTTCACACTGGCCCCGGGCCATCTGCAGTCCTTATTGTCGAGCCCTGAATATGCTCTATTACAAGAGATGTCAAAGCGCTTATTGCCATCACATGACCATTATGAGTTGACTCTGAAATTATTCAACCAAGGCTTTTTCTCCTGACTTTTCCCTGTTAAAATCAGGTAGTATTGGCAACAACTAGAAAACGACGGATAATTTCAAGGTAATGTCATCTCTAAACTGGACTAATTTGTCAAGTGTGTTGTTTTAGTTCAGGCCTCATGTCGGAAAAACAATAGCCTACTTTTAGTGTGTCTTATATTTTTATATTGCCGACCCTGTTTTGACTTAAAGTAAATGGAGCAAATGGAGTCGAATCCGGTAATCCTATGCTGGAATTGAACATCCTTCTGTTGCCAGATTGGGTAAAAGTAGGCCTGTTGCGATAATCAATATGTATTTTCACAGAGAAAATGTTTTTCCATTGTTTTTCTATGTAAACATGCTCTAGACGGACGTGTTTGACCGTTTTGCAGAATCTTGTGCATGACATGGCATTATAAACACACGGTTCCCAAGTAAAAACAACAACAATTAAACTTTGAAAAAACAAACACGGCTCTTGAAACTAGATTTAGCAGCAGATATGGCCTGTTGGGGCATCTTTGTTGTTTTTCTTGCATGTGTCGCTATTGTGCTGTGCTAATTCATTCATTTGGCCAGAGCTTTTTTGTTTCCAGAACGCGGGTCATCAGGCTGTGTTGTGACGTCACGACCAGAGCGTGTGGGAAGCGACGCCTCCTGGATCCACATTCGGCCCTCCCGCTGCCTGAGGGTAACGACACCGAACGATGGCGAGGCTGGTCCAGATACTCGTCAGCTGAGATGAACACAGTGTCCACCGCCGGGTATGTCAGGTTAAATTGGTTCGTCATTAGCTTTGTGAGCAGCAGAGCTTACACCAAGTGTGCCGCACCAGTCCTGACAAGTGAAGCGTTTCGATCGCCCAGGTTGTATTGATCACAGAATGCTTGATGAATTATCATGAGGCCTTTTTCTTTCTGAAGACAGCTCTGGGGTGCTCTGAAGACCAGGCCCTGCTGGAAACGGTGAAGATAGACGTCACTGAAAAGACCAAGAGAGGTACAGGTGTCCCGGAGCTTCCCGGAGTTCAGCGGATCCTATCCGGTGGTGGAGGCAGAAGAGGGACCAAGTGCCGATGCTGGCCAGCATCTCTGTGTCCAGCATGTCTGTGTCCAGCATCTCTGTGTCCAGCATCTCTGTGTCCAGCATCTCTCTGTCCAGCATCTGTCTCCAGCATCTCTCTGTGTCCAGCATCTGTGTCCAGATTCTCTCTGTCCAGCATCTCTCTGTCCAGCATCTCTGTGTCCAGCATCTCTGTGTCCAGCATCTGTGTCCAGCATCTCTGTGTCCAGCACCTGTGTCCAGCATCTCTGTGTCCAGCATCTGTGTCCAGCGCATCTGTGTCCAGCATCTCTGTGTCCAGCGCATCTGTGTCCAGCATCTCTGTGTCCAGCATCTCTGTCTCCAGCATCTGTCTCCAGCATCTCTGTCCAGCATCTCTGTGTCCAGCATCTCTGTCCCCAGCATCTCTGTCCAGCATCTGTGTCCAGCATCTCTGTGTCCAGCATCTCTCTGTCCAGCATCTGTCTCCAGCATCTCTCTGTCCAGCATCTCTGTGTCCAGCATCTCTGTCCCCAGCATCTCTGTCCAGCATCTGTGTCCAGCATCTCTGTGTCCAGCATCTCTGTGTCCAGCATCTGTCTCCAGCATCTCTGTGTCCAGCATCTCTCTGTCCAGCATCTCTGTCCAGCATCTCTGTGTCCAATATCTCTGTGTCCAGCATCTCTGTGTCCAGAATCTCTGTGTCCAGCATCTCTGTGTGCCAGCATCTCTGTGTCCAGCATCTCTGTGTGCCAGCATCTCTGTGTCCAGAATCTCTGTGTCCAGCATCTCTGTGTGCCAGCATCTCTGTGTCCAGCATCTGTGTCCAGCATCTCTGTGTCCAGCATCTCTCTGTCCAGCATCTGTCTCCAGCATCTCTGTGTCCAGCATCTGTGTCCAGCATCTCTGTCCAGCATCTGTGTCCAGCATCTCTGTGTCCAGCACCTGTGTCCAGCATCTCTGTGTCCAGCATCTCTGTGTCCAGCATCTCTCTGTCCAGCATCTCTGTGTCCAGAATCTCTGTGTCCAGCATCTGTGTCCAGCATCTGTGTCCAGCATCTCTGTGTCCAGCATCTGTGTCCAGCATCTCTGTGTCCAGCATCTCTGTGTCCCGCATCTCTGTCCAGCATCTCTGTGTCCAGCATCTCTGTATCCAGCGCATCTGTGTCCAGCATCTCTGTGTCCAGCATCTCTGTCCAGCATCTCTGTGTCCAGCATCTCTGTATCCAGCGCATCTGTGTCCAGCATCTCTGTGTCCAGCATCTCTGTCTGCCAGCATATCTGTGTCCAGCATCTCTGTGTCCAGCATCTCTGTGTCCAGCGCATCTGTGTCCAGCATCTGTGTCCAGCATCTCTGTGTCCAGCATCTCTGTCCAGCATCTCTGTATCCAGCGCATCTGTGTCCAGCATCTCTGTGTCCAGCATCTCTGTGTCCAGCGCATCTGTGTCCAGCATCTCTGTGTCCAGCATCTCTGTGTCCAGCGCATCTGTGTCCAGCATCTCTGTGTCCAGCATCTCTGTGTCCAGCATCTCTCTGTCCAGCATCTCTGTGTCCAGCATCTCTGTGTCCAGCATCTCTGTGTCCAGCATCTCTGTGTCCAGCATCTCTGTGTCCAGCCTCTTCTACGACCTCAGAGCGGGAAAAACCCTGTTGGGCACTGAATTTCAGGTACCAGTACCGGTTAAAATGTGAACAGAAATATAAACATATAATCTAAAGCACTTCTTGTTTCGGAGTAAAACAGGTTTCAGTTTCCATTCACAGTAAATGCTGTGTTTCAGTGCTTATAATTTACATTCGTGCACCAACCGTCTAATTCATAGTGAGAATCGTTTATAAATCTGTAGTTGTCAACAAATAGAAGGCTGTGAAAATTACGCTTGAAAGCAAGAAATTAAGACATCCATAAATGTTAGTATTGTAAATTTACTGTTCTTTTAAATAAAATAATAATACTGATAATAATAATTAGGCTAATATTTTTATTAATAATAACAACAACTCTTAATACTTTTATTATAACATATTGTTTTATAATGTAATATATTATTAATAGAGATGCACCGTCACGACAGCCGATTATTCAGTGATATCTGCCGATACCGATAGTTTTGGTTATGCTTTTTATACCTTCTTTTAAATTAATGATCATTTTTATTATAATTAATAATTATATTTTTAATTATTACATTTTGAAAGAAATGCAAATAAAAACTTTATTCTCTCCATTTCATCAACTTGTTTCAGAGTAACTGCTATCAGTTATAAACATGAACACATTACTTAATATTTACACATTAACAAAATTCTGAAGATTAAAGTTATTTGTTAAGAAATTACCTTCTTAACTTTCTGAATGTTATTAATTCATATAATTACTATTAATATTAATACTATTAAACTGGTTTCTTGGCATTTTCTTTACATAAAGCCCAAATTCAGTGCATTTTTCTGCCCTCTTTTGATTGACAGGATATATCGGCTCTGACTGTTAGCTTGTATCAGCCGATATATATCGGTGCATCTCTTAATTGTTAAGATTATTATTAATAGACTAGGTGATTATTATCATTATATTATTATATTATTATGACCAGTTGTCATTGGAGGGTCAAGACTGTAACGCTGAGGCTCCAATGAAGAGGAAGATAACAGAAGATTAATTACGACTGCGATAACAAGCATCATGCGAGACAGAGTGCACTTCACACAAACAATACCAGACACTAAACTGAGGACGAACAGGAACTTCAACACACAGATGATGAACTCAAACCAACAGCTGTGACGATTAGTTAGTGTCCATGGTGACTGATGAGTGGCGGCAAATGAACAAAGACACGTGACAATTGAAAACAAACTGAAGGTCCATGAAAACAGAAACTAACAGATGAGAACTGAAAACTGTTGAGAAGCATGTGATAAAAAGAGCACTGCTTCATTTTAGAATATTTTTAGAATGTAGTGAATCTCCTCCACATCATCTTTGCTTTTTTCCTGATGTTTTCAGCAGAGCTTTTGTGCCCCACTGAAGAAGTCAATGTTGTAGTTCGATTATTTCCCATGAATTATCTGTCCTGCCACATTTTGAACCGAAAATAATTGTACACTTCTCCTAATAACATAAAGGGCCCTATTTTAATGATTTAATCACATGGTCTGAAGCGCATGGCGCAGGTGCTCTTAGGGCGTGTCCGAATCCAATTTTTGCTAGTTTAACAACGGAAAGAATGGTCGGCACCCGGCGCATGATCCAAAAGTGTTGTCCCTATTCTCTTAATGAGTCATGGGTGTGTTTTAGGCGTAACGTGCAATAAACCAATCAGAGTCTCATCTCCCATTCCCTTTAAAAAACACTTTTTTTTGCGCTCTCAGCATGGCGGATTCGCTGTTTACGTGGTGGAATTTGCAAGCTGAAAGACTGAACCCTTTCTATTTTAATGGTTAATAATCAAAAAGCATGTCTAATTAATTGAATTCATAAAAACAACCATTTAAAAAAAAAAAATTCCCCCACAAATTCTGTGTGTATTTTCTGGTAATCAAATGACCATGCAGAACATGCAGGATTAGTATTTTTGCAGTTTAATATTCACAGACACTAGTCTATATCGAACTGTACTGACCTGTTTTTTATATCAAAAATTCCCTAAAATTTTTGATGAATAACTAAAAAGTGCACAACAATGAAGGGGTGACACTCAAAAATATCAAGAGTGCAAAACAAAGACACACACATGTTTGTTTTTGTGAAATGTGGGGTCATTCCATAGGCGTAATGGTTTTTATACTGTACAAACTGTATTTTCTCTCCCCCTACACTGTAAATAGAAACTGCACACTTTTACTTTCTCACAAAAACTCATTCTGTGTGATTTATAAGCCTTTTGAAAAGTGGACACACACACACACACACACACACACACAAATGAATTGGTAGGGCAATAACCATACAGAAAAAATGAGTCAGAAGACTGAAATAAGAGGTTAAAATCAAAATTTCAAACAACAAAAAAATATAAACCTTGACAAAAAGTAGTATTTGAAAATGTCTAAATATACATTCAAATCCTCAACTTAAAAATACGTAATTTTGCCTTAAACCTTAATAGGGAATTCACAAGCCTCTCCATAGGGAGCTATACTGGCATCTAGTGGTTACACCATGGAATGACATGATTTTCTTTCTGTGATCTCACCGGGTGGAGCATCTGCCTCGAAAAATTGGATTTCAAAGTCATTTCAGGAGTCCGGTCACTTCTGATCGGGAGGAACACAAGTGTGACTCCCAAATGAGATGGAAATGTTCGTATGATTTCTATTTTTGCAGCATGACATATCTTAACAATTCAATTTTGTATCATTCATTTAAGTTATGTTATTGTTTATGGCCAGATGTGTAAAACCATGAGCAAGAGCATGGGTGTAATAGCATTTTAACATCATTTTATTGCGTTTAGTCACAGAATCTCATGTTAAGAGCTGAGCATGCCCTGATGCATGATGGTTTCTCTCATAGTGTGCTCCAGTCCTGCTGTACAGATCTTCATGGATTGAATGGAAAACAGTCATCATGGGTAAGAGAATATTTGATTTTATATGTTTGCTTCTTAGTTTTATGAATTACCATTCTATTATTGCTGTAAATTAATCATAAATATCTTGACAACAGGAAGTTCGTTCAGAGTAGCCCGACCGATATGGGTTTTTGGGGGCCGATACTGATATTAGGGAGTAAAAAAGTCTGATATGGATATTTCGTCCGATATTCTTTGTGTGTAGATTATAGTTCAGTACCAGTCAAAGGTTTGGACACACTCCCATTCGTGTTTCCCAGCTTTTGACTGGTACGTAGAATAGGGCTGGGCGATATGGCTGAAAACTGTATCACGATATCAGTGTTTCATATCGGTCGATATCGATAATTATTGATATTTTTTATGACCCATTTAAAATAAGGACCAGGAGAAAAATATATTACATTTAAACATTTTTATTTTAAATGTAACCATCCTCTGATCATAATCCCCTCAGTTATTAAGACAGAAATGTCAACAACCATGGAAAACTCAAATAATTAAAATGTAAACTTAAGTCTAAAGTAGGGTGACCACCCGTCCCGCATTTTGAGGGACAGTCCCGAAATTAGGAGCTTTGTCCCGCAAGACTTATGTAGTGTCCCACATTTCAGTTATGTCTGTAATTTTTCTTCATCCCTGAAATTACAATACCACAGTAAGAAATATAATAAAAACTGTGAGCATTTAAAAATCTATTTGTGCAGCCGTCATATTCTAGCTGTGAAAATAACCAACCAGCGCAATCATAGAGAGAGGTTTTCCCGCTCATGACAACTGAGTGTGGGCCTCATCAATGTCGGTAAACACAACTACACCAGCGAGGATTTCATCTCACATACTGGATAAGAACCTCAAGAGCTGCTCAAAGCTGCCCAAATCGATGATTTAAAGCATGTAATCATCCATCCTGATGTTAAATATTTCCAACGAACGGCGGCGATCAAGCGCCACACACGGAAATGGTCGAGCACCTACGAGATATTCTCTATTTGTTTTAACCAATACAAAATTGCGAAATTCAGACACGACTTTCTTCTCACGTTAATATTTCATCTAATGCGGGTTCTATGGCGTTATTATATTGAAAAATGTCGAGAGCGCATCAAATGCGCGAGCAATCTCTCCACTCACAGGCACAAAACTGGACGCGCGCGCGCTCTTGCTCACATATCACATCTGCGCGCTCAAACTCTTGTCCTCCTGCATGTGCAGCCGTGAATCTAGAATGTCTTCTCTCCAGGATTGAATGTTGCCATAAGTGCAACATTATAGTGTGGGCACCCACCGGCAGAAACATTAGTCGGCGCATATGCCAAGTTTGCCAACAAATGTAAATCAATATTTACATAGCGTAATAGTTGTAAATTTATCTGTCTCGTGTCCCGTGTTTCCTCTTTTATTTACAATTTCCTCGCTCGCTGCGGCATCATTTTCTGCTCATCAGTCGTCGGTTACTGAAGAGGAATCCAGCAGACAAGCACGAGACAACGAGTGCCTTAGTTAATGCAACCAAACTTGCTTCGCAACCTCTGTTTTCCTCCGACGAAGAATAAAAAACATCGAACGTTTTATCGAACACATTTTTTATTGATATCGATCACGTGTCTATCGCGATACATATCGTTATCGTTTTATCGCCCAGCCCTAACGTAGAATACAGTGCATATATAAACAGAATAAATATACATTAACACATTCTTTGCAATGATCACTCAAATGTAGAGATTTTTTTTTATTATTCCCTTTTTTTCACATTCTGTGTTGTGTATTTTCTGGTGATCAAATGAACATGCAGGATTTGTATTTTTGCAGTTTAGTACTCACAGACACTAGTCTATATATCGTGATTTGTCTGAAGTGTACTGACCTACTTTTTATTTATTCATCAAAAATGTGACATTCTATTTTTATGACTGGATCCCACATTTTCCAGCATCGTGGAGATCACAGGGCCCTACTAATGTAGCAAACGAGTATGATAAGCTCGTTGTGAGAGTAAAAGATTGTTTATTGACTTTACAGCATTGTGTCTCACCAGTAGGGTTGGGTACGCTCACATGTGATCCGGTACCGGTGCTAGTATCGGTACTTCACTCTCGAATAACAAAAACATTCATTTCAGTGAAAAGTCCAAACTTTTTAAAAAGGTTCTTCACCTCTGCTGTTCAGCGTTGCGTTCGGACACGTGTGCCGTTAGTTTCCTCAGCACAGCAGCACAAAAGTGTTGTTTCATTTTCCCCACGATGCTGTCAGAGCTGGAGTTTGACTAACAACACATGGAAAATATGACTGTGACAATATTTAGTACGTAACAACATGCAGAGCGCGGATGAGAGCGGTTTCTGTGCGGAGCGCAGCGATGAGTTTAACAACGCTCGCAACACAGATCATAGATCATAATGGACTGGAGTAAGAGCCTTTCAAGTTCTTACGGACATATTGCAAATAGTGTCGTCTCAGTCGGCATCTAGTGTTGTGAAATGTAACCACACTTCAGAACGTTTAGCCATTGGCCCCGTGTGTTGTGTTTGAACAAGTTGCTGGGGTGGAATCGGTACTCAGATTAACTACGTAATTCGGTCGGTGCCCTTAAAAGTACAGAGTTCAGTACCCAACCCTTCTCACCAACTAGATGACAATGTAGCGCTCAATCACCACCGCACCGCCATCTACTGGACTTAGTCTCGTGTAGCCAGAGCTTCAGACTGACGACAGGAGGTCTGGACTCAATCCCAGCTTTCATTGGCCAAGGACCGCCCAAGAGGACGTTTGACTGACATGTAACACAACCAATCACAGTTTCACGGTTTAGGGCCGTGAAAATGTAAAGTCGATGTCCCTACAATAACAGACCAGCGTGTATCAATTTAAGAACGTTATGCAGTTTACTGCAACAGTGGAGCCGTGAACTTCACATACTTTTGAAAATCCAGCATTAAGTTGATCCTGGTAAGCGCTCGTTGTCACAGTTGCAAACATGACGGCGTTCTTCTTCTACGAGGATGTTTGGCGGACAAACATATCTGCAGTATATACGGCGATGCTGATATATCTGCGACAGGCTCATATCGGCTGAATAAATCGTCAGACTGATAAATCAGTCAGGCTCTAGTTCAAAGGAAGACGAGCTCACCGCTCTCTCGTTTCATTCAGCAACTTCCTGTCTTGTCTCCGTTTTTGAAGTGAAGTGAAGTGAAGTGACATGTGGCCAAGTATGGTGACCCATACTCGGAATTTGTGCTCTGCATTTAACCCATCCAAGTGCACACACACAGCAGTGAACACACACACCGTGAACACACACCCGGAGCAGTGGGCAGCCATTGCTGCGGCGCCCGGGGAGCAGTTGGGGGTACGGTGCCTTGCTCAAGGGTCTCACCTCAGTCGTGGTATTGAGGGTGGGGAGAGCGCTGGACATTCACTCCCCTCACCGACAATCCCTGCCGGACCTGAGACTCGAACCCATGACCTTTGGGTTACAAGTCCGACTCTCTATCCATTAGGCCACGACTGCCCCCTTGATTTGTATTGAAAATGAAATCAGAGGACTGTACTATTAATACTACTATTATATTGTTGTGATCATCTTGTCTGGACGATTGTACAAAATGGATTCGTAAATAGGTAAGATTTAAAAATGTATCTCAATTCAATATGTCCCCTTAATTATTTATGTGGTTAAAAAAAAAAATCTGTGTAATAAGTGTAAAATGAACATACATTATTATCCCTTAAATAGTCTTGATTGAACTTGTTCGTTCGTCTTTGACTCGAAGCCTCTTGCTGCAAAGCTTCACATTAATTTCAAGTGAGAGAAAATATTTCAACTCAAAGCAACATGTTGTGTCCAGTTATTTCCCAGACGCAGTTTTGGTATTGAGGTCACAGTTAACTTGCGTTCATACAGCAGTGGCTGATGGTCATGAAGACGACTCGGCAGATTAGAAGTCTTTCCCCCTGTTGCAGCGACTTCTGCAGATTAAGTTTCCCTCGGGACTTTTGTAAAAGCCAAAATATGACCACATTTGGCTGAAAAATCTCCCGATCACGGTCACTGCCTTCTGTCAGTCCTTCTCGAATAAAGAAATAAGACGTTTCTGCGTCTGCGTCAGACTGCTGCTGGCTGGACAGGATTTACCGCAAGTTTTCAAAATCATGATAATCAAACCGTTTTAATGATCATTACATTTTAAGCGATAATACTAACCGTCAGTACATTTTATCGTCCCATCCCTAGATATGATCAAGCCAAACTCCTCTCAGATATATATTAGGGGTGGGAATCCTTTGGTACCTCACGATTCGATTCAAATCCATTCTCGAGGTCAAATTTCGATTCGATATATTCGTTTGGTGTTACTTTCCCTGTTAGACTGCGGTAGACTGTTTAATAGGTCCTGAAGAAAAAAATCCCACTGAATTAAATGTGAACCATGACATTTATTTAGTTTTTCTTCCTATTTTTGTCAATCTAGCATTTTTGCTTTGTGGCATCTGTTGGATCGGACCACACGGGTCAGCCTTCGCTCTCCACGTGCATCAATGAGCCTCGACCGCCCATGACCCTGTCTCCGGTTCACCACTGTTCCTTCCTTGGAGCACTTTTGATAGATACTGACCACTGCAGACCGGGAACACCCCACAAGAGCTGCAGTTTTGGAGATGCTCTGACCCAGTCGTCTAAACATCACAATCTGGCCCTTGTCAAACTCCCTCAAATCCTTACGCTTGCCCATTTTTCCTGCTTCTAACATCAACTTTGAGGACAAAATGTTCACTTGCTGCCTAATATATCCACCCACTAACAGGTGCCGTGATGAAGAGATCATCAGTGTTGTTCACTTCACCTGTCAGTGCTCATAATGATATGTCTGATCGGTGTGTGTTTGTATATATATTTATAAACTGTGTTCACACTGAAAATTCCAAAATAGAAAAAGTGCACTTTAAATACCCAGAAGATGCACTTAATTAACAGAAAAACTAAATGTGGAAAGTTGGACACTTCAGGTCACTTCGACTGTCGCAGGTTTATTATCATCGGACTCTGATGATGAATGACAAAAGAACCTTCACACACTTCACACACTTCACGAGTGTGTACGTAGTTCAGTAGTATAGTGCCTCATTTGAGACGCAACGATTTTCACTTGAGTTTTCGGCCAAGTGCATCCTGAATTTTTGGTTTGGCCCCTGAATTTTCATTTTGTTGCTTCACTAATGAGTTTGTCCAAAAGAGAGCAGAGGAACTGAATAAGTGTGAGTCCTTCGTTTGAGCTGGTCTGATGCACACCTGTCAACCGTAACATCCAGGAGTGTTTTAGCCGTTCCATAAACCACCTTTTTAGCTTTTATTTTGGTTTTGTTTCCTTTCTCTCCCTCCTCTTTTCATCTCACTCACTCCTGTCTTTACACGTTTCACAGGATTGATTATAAATCCTCGCGTGTGATTGGAGCGCAGGAAGATCTGCTGGGCCTCAAGTCTGTAAACGAATCATTTGAAAGCTAAAGAATGCATGAATTAATCAGGAACGGAAATTAAATAATTAAACTTTGATCTACATTTTAATTTTAAGTTTTTTAAGCCCCTAAACTCATACCTCAGGTCTTTATTCTAGACGTCATTTACCCCTCGTTCAGTTTTTACAGTCAGACATCAACCTTCTTAAGATTCTTCAGTCTATTCCCTATAAACAATACATTATTGTCTCATATACAGTACAGTCCAAAAGTTTGGAACCACTAAGATTTTTAATGTTTTTAAAAGAAGTTTCGTCTGCTCACCAAGGCTACATTTATTTAATTAAAAATACAGTAAAAACAGTAATATTGTGAAATATTATTACAATTTAAAATAACTGTTTTCTATTTGAATATATTTGACAAAGTAATTTATTCCTGTGATGCAAAGCTGAATTTTCAGCATCATTACTCCAGTCTTCAGTGTCACATGATCCTTCAGAAATCATTCTAATATGCTGATCTGCTGCTCAAGAAACATTTAATGTGTACAATTGTACAAAATATTTGTGTACAATATTTTTTTTCAGGATTATTTGATGAATAGAAAGTTCAAAAGAACAGTGTTTATCTGAAATCTAATCTTTTGTAACATTATAAATGTCTTTACTGCCACTTTTGATTGATTTAATGCATCCTTGCTGAATAAAAGTATTCATTTCTTTCATTTCTTTTCAAAAAAATAAAAATAAAAATTCTTACTGACCCCAAACTTTTGAACGGTAGTGTATAATGCTACAGAAGCTTTGTGTTTCAGATAAATGCTGTTCTTTTGAACTTTCTATTCATCAAGGAATCCTGAAAAAAAAAGTACACAACTGTTTTCAACATTGAAAATAATCATAAATGTTTCTTGAGCAGCAGATCAGCATATTAGAATGATTTCTGAAGGATCATGTGACACTGAAGACTGGAGTAATGATGCTGAAAATTCAGCTTTGATCACAGGAATAAATTACTTTGTCAAATATATTCAAATAGAAAACAGTTATTTTAAATTGTAATAATATTTCACAATATTACTGTTTTTACTGCATTTTTAATTAAATAAATGTAGCCTTGGTGAGCAGACGAAACTTCTTTTAAAAACATTAAAAATCTTTAGTGGTTCCAAACTTTTGGACTGTACTGTATATAAATATATATATTATTAAGGGGGGAAAAAAAAATATAAAAGTGTTTAATGATTTTTTTGGTATCATTAAACTGAAGAATGTAATAGTTTAAGTTTTTTTTTTTCAGTGCAACATTTGAATCTCTGACTCAATAAGTGCAATTCACCTTTATTCCTCATGGTGGCGATGTCTGATACACGATGATGACGTGATGTTTCACTCATAATTACCGCAGGCATAAAACTGAAGAATACACGAGTATCACCAGCAAAACTTGAAATGGCTCGTGATTTACTGCAGATCAAGTTCTGAACGCAATCAGACATTACTGCTGAAGAAGCTGTCAGTGATCAAAATATTGATTTTTGTAGATTTTGAAAATTAGTTTTGGTTGAGATCACAAATATGAGTCAGATGCTGAATGTACTGGAGAAATGAGCTGATGAGGACAGTAATGATGGGAAAAACATCAAATTTAACCCTTCAGAGATAGAATACACTTTTTGTTCTTTTGTAATTATTAAAATATCAGGAGTTTTATACTTTTGCAGTAGTTTGAGATCTGTGCGTGTTAGATATAGATCCAGGTCGCTAAAGACCTGAATATGTAATAATGATTGGTGAAACATTCATGCATTTAAGGGTTTAAAGCAGCTCTGTGACAAAAACACAAACATACAGAAACTCCGAGTGACTTTTTATTTGCATTTACTGACTTCACAGCAGGAAGACCTCCACACAGAGAGAGTAGAACGATCCTTAACTCGGTTAGTTCGGGACTCAGACCAATTCAAAACTAAACTCTTTTAGTCTTTTGGAGTTGTACGTTTGTTTTCAGTTCTGTGTGCAAGTCTCACAGCCGAGAGGAACATGCATTTGACATAATAATGCACATTATAAAGTTCAACAATTCAAATGAATACAAACAAATGAATGTTATTTTATATAAAGGTATCAAACTTATAGATCCTTATCGATCAATACTGGAACACAATAATAATAAGCTTCCACAGCTAGTGTAATATATCACAATGCCATCACTTCCAGCAAACAGAAAACCTTATTCACCACGTAACTTTATTTGTTCTTGTAATTGCACTTAATTTAGTTTTTCCTCACTCGCCGACTGTTTATTAATTTTACGCCTCAACAAACAAAATGTGACTTTCATGGCAGCATTTGCTTGTTGATGCAGCGTGTTTTCTGTTTCCTGAAATTGTAATGCTCATAACCATGTCAAAAATGTTTAATAAAAAAACAAAAAAATAAAACAATTGGACAGAAAGAGACACGAGCTTTCCCACAACTGTTAACAATACTATCAATATCACATGACCTCCTACCTCACCAATAACACGACAGCAGAACACACACTGCTTCCGTGTCTCTGAGTTTTTGTTCATATCGAGGCAAAAGAATAATAACTCTGGCTTCCAACCATTTAACGAAAAATAACGTTTTCTAAAACCCCTGAATTTGCAATTAAGATCACTGACCTGACGAATTCAGCACAATCGGTTTAATTTCTCTAATAATTCGTATTTCCACACCCTAGAAAACAGAATGAATTCTTCTGTTCTTATTGCTGCTGCTAAGTTTAAAACAAGCCATCCGCTGTTCTTCCTTAAGGAGTGAGAAAAATTAAATACGACAACTAAACTAAACTAGGATTCTCTCTTGAAGGAACACAAAGGCACTAATGGTCAGAATGAAGGTCGTAAAGGAAAAACAATCCAAACGGAGGGAAGGTAGAGCGGGAAGAGCTTCTGATCCTCTGAACGACCGAACGCTGTACCGACACTTGGCACAATAGAGAGAGAGAGAATTACAGCATTCCAATTTGGAATTAATTCATTTGCTCTTGTACAGAATGCAGAAGGTCAGTGATCCGCGTAGAGCTTGAGCGAAGGTGCTTGAAATGAAGAAAACACGTTACAATAACGGTGTACGTTAACTTAACTCATCCAGGTTCATGTTTGAAGAGACTGTTGCTCACATGTTCGTTCATAATACATTAACTTGAGAATGTAATGAACCTGGATTAATAAATGCTGTATTGATTCTGAGGCGTAACAAAGTCCATTCAGTTTAGTTATCAGTTTTACTTCCGATCAGATTAAGCCACAACGTGACATTTTTATTTGTTCACTTTGAACTATTCCTATATTGAGAAAATGATAATAAATAGATAAAAGCCCAGCGTCTGACCGCCTGTGGTGGTGTTTAAAACATGTGAGAAGCTGAACATTTCAGTAATAATCCTACAGATTCCTGTCATAAAGCCCGGGAGAGTTATGATTCTGCGTACATGAAGAAATACTCCTATAACTGTAGTGTGAAATAATAAATGAACCGCCTGAACCAGAACACCTCAAACTATAGACTGACACAATAAAAGCAATATAACTTTATATTAAAAAAAGAAGAGGTTTAAAATCTCAAAACACAGATGAACGTTTCAAGCCGTTTTCTTTTCTTTTGACTGAAATCGACTCAATCAATCAAAAGCATTAAAGTTTTCATGACTCTGTGAGCTCTGGCTTCCTGTGTGTGAAAACAGCCCTGAATGTGCTTGACACATCCTGCTCGTCTGAGAGTACGATGAGAAAATATGAAAATACCATAAAAGCTAAAGATTACTAAAAAAAATAAAAAACAACACATGCCATCCAGTATTTCTCTCGTAAGTCCAAGAAAGGTTACTGTGGATTTGTGGGCAGTGCAGGAATGTGTGGTTCCCAGCTGAACATTACTGCAAATTAAACACAAAGAAACAGCAGCAGTTAGATTATGCTTTAATGTAGACGGCGTCTGCGTCTGCTCAAGCGGCGCTCAGTGGAACAGCTGTCAGTCACCCAGAGCGAGCGGCCCGCGTTACGAGAAGATCAGCAGGAAGCCAGAGTTTCTCACAAGCACTGAAGACCTCAAACCAATCCCAGCATGCAGTTTAGGTCAATGCTTGTAAAAGGTAAAAACACAGAAAACTAACTTCTCTCGACCAGCCGAAGACCAACCATCAATTGAATTGCTGATTTTGGTAACACTTTACTTAAAGCCTTTACACATTATAATGCAGCATAAATGTATTTTGATTTGAATGCATTAATTATGAACCTTGTAATGCAGTTTATGAGCTCATGAATAATTGTAACCACTTTATAATACTTACTGCTACACCTATAGAAAGCATAATGCATTAAAACTCATGACAAATAACCAATTTCAGATGGAAATAAAGCTGCAAGCACAAAGAACATGATCAGTCGTGCTATCATGAACAATTAAAGACTTTAATATGAATTTAAGCAAAATTGATGAAAAATCATAAATATTGTCACTGATAATAAAGATTTAATGGTTTATTTTTACCAATAGGTGGCGCTGTGGTTAAATTGATGTGGTGTGGTCAGAAGTTATTAGCATTTTTGGAAATTTCATTATAACTTTCGACCACAAGGTGGCGCTGCTCTAAAACTTTTTGAGTACCATCAGGGCATGGGTCTGAAGACACAAACCAAGTTTCGTAATGTGTGTCCGTAAAATATAGCATTTTACGACAAAATTCAAAATGGCTGTTGCCCAAATCTGCACCGAATCTAAACAGACCAGTTCAGCAGTTACAAGCAAAACTGTCAATTTTTCATATCTCCTGACCACTAGGTGGCACTGCGCTGAAACTGTGCCCGTATTCTCGGGTCATGGTTGTCATAACACACACCAAGGTTAGTCAGAATGCGCTAAAGCGTCGCAGAGATACAGCCTCATGTTCATTTTGACGGGCTCTTTGTCAAAAATTGTTCACACTTTTTACGAGAATGGTTTGACGAATCGACTTGAATTCCATAACTTTTTTCGCCATGGTCTGAAGATGATCTGGTTCAATCATTATTGTGAAGATGGGAAAAACTGTCAAGGAGTTTTTTTGTTTTTTTTTGAAAATTCAAAATGGCAAAAAATTTCAACTTTGGACAGTTGGTGGCGCTAGAGGGATTGAGTTAGAGACTCCAAAATTGCTACAGTGACGGTTCAGACTGACCTCTGTCTTTGTGCCAAATTTGATAACTTTTCCGCAAGCGGTTCTATGGGCTGCCCTGGACTTCCCGAGCGGAAGAAGAATAAGAACAGCGACGATTACAGTCGGTTCCTGCACGCCTTCAGTGCTTGGCAAGGAATCTGCAGATATTATAATGCATTTTAACTTTGGTTACAGTTATTTATGAAACGACATAATGCATTACAACATACATTATGAATACCTGTATAATGCATTATACATAAAGGCTTTAAGTGATTTTTAATTCTTATTTAACTGGGGAATTTAAGTGTTTTCCGGCTTCTCGCTGTGAAGCAGCTCTGAAACGCTCAGTGTTTTATAAAGCGCTGTAGATTCAATGATTCGTGTAAATAATGGATTAATAAATGAATGAAAAAGAGTTTGACAAATGAGACGTTTGTCTTTTTCTGTGACGGTTCAATTCAATTAAAAATGAACGACAATAATCTGGTGAGGCACGCTGGGAACGTACGAGATTTACGTTTCATTTTGAAGTTCCTAAAATGTGTGCTGCTCCCTTTTAAATAGTGATTCAGATTGAGTTTGTCTGAAAACCCTAGTCAGTGTCGACCGTTCAGTCGCGTTCATGACACACACACGAGTGAATTCCTCCTGCGTGGAGATGAGAGCTTATCTACTGACGGATTATATATGATCGTTTTATCGACAGCATTAGCCATATTCATCACTGATTTAGGATAAATGTTTTACTGAAGCCAGAAAACTAGCCTGAAATCTTTTGTTTGCCTCTCGTGATTGGTGTCAGAAGACAGAAACGACAGATAAGGCCTCGCTAATGTTCATCTGCACTGTAAATACACAAACAGCCTTGCGTTATGACATCACCACGAGCATGTGACAAGCCCTTCACCACGACATCACCGTGTGTCAAGTGTGCTCCAGTAAACGCAAGACGTGTTAAAGCTCTCAGAAATAGACATCTACAAAAAAAGCAAGCCAGAATCCCATTGGCCGATTTACGATCGCGCGTCGTTTCCCGCCTGCCTCGCGAGTGACATCGCTGAAAACGCTCACTCTCCAACCCGTCGTGTCAATGCTAGTTTTGATTTCTCGCTAAAACAAAAACGGCACAATTCAATGGGCTTTCCTGCGTCAACAAGGCAGGGAGGAGATTTGCATATCTAGTGTGTTGGGGCATGTAAACACGAGTCACCTGATCGGACGGGCTGCTGATTTCAGAGGCAGGAGAGAGATGGACACAGTTCAACAATCCTATGGCTAGCTCTCTCTAGCACGTCTAATCTAGAGACGCGCCGTAAACCTGTGCAGTTCGGTGCCGCTGGCAGAAACACACTTAGACTAAACGTTATATCATTCTGCCCTAAGCTAGCTGTACAACATGCACCTGGCTATGAGAGCGCTAGCAGACCCTATTCAGCCCTAAACACACGGACACAGAGCAAGCAAGAGCGCGCGAGTTGAGCTTTGTACATGAGCGGACGCAGCCGCGGCTTCAGTCGCAGTAGATCTTGTACTTCTCGCTGCAGAACACCAGCGGCATTCCCACATGGCCGTCGGTCTCGCCGCGGGGGGGACTCACGCTGGACGGGGTGGGTTTGGTGCGCGAGTAGCCGCTTCTGGCGCGTGCGTTGGCTCCGCCGCGGCGGGTCTGCTCGTGGTCGACCTCCAGGTCCTCCAGCCGCTGCGTGAGCGCCAGCTTCTGCTGAATGGCCATGCGGAGGAGAGAGTTGAGCGTCTTCTTCTCGTCCTCCGCGGCTGCCAGCTGCCTCTGCATCTCGTCCAGCTGAGTCACGTACTCGTCACAGCTGAGAGAAATGAACAACACAAGCAAATCATCACTTTGGTAAAATACCATGTACTAACATTTAAATTAAATACGACCTATTATGCTTTCTAGTGTGTAATGTTGCTGTTTGAGCATGAAAAACTGGGAGTTCTTCTCTATATCAGTGTCAGTGTTTCTGAACTCACTGAAACGCCTCCATCTTGAGTTTTCTTCACAATATTCCTCATTTAAATAATTAATACGCAGAATAAAGGGGCGGGGCCTGGTTGAGTTAGTTAGTAGTGTGTTGAAACTGGCGGTTATGGTAAGGGGCGGGACATTTCCCAAACACCAATCACAACACACTGCTCCAGCCGACCAATCAGAGCACATTGTGCTTTTCAGAAGGAGGGGCTTCATAGAGACAGGAACTAAACAGAGCGTTACTGACAGACTGGGAAGAGAGGAGCTGCAACAATGGAGAATATGAGGAAAATAATCAACATGTTCTAGTAGAGCCCAAAAATAACATCAAGACTTTGAAAAAGGGCGTAATAGTTCAACTTTAATACAATGTACTTATTGTGTACACACGTTTTTACATTGTACTTATATTTTAAAAATATAAAACTGTCGATGTGAGCATGTGTCATTAAAATGACTGGCCATTCAAATTGTAAATTGAGACAGGAATTCCTTAAATGGATTTATTTACAATTACAATTTTTATATTACTGATTGTTTGTCAAAATGGTCTTTTGGCATACTGTACTGTAAATCTCAAGCAACGTGCTTCTTTTAGTCAATTTAAGTTTCCAGTTAAGCATTTATATTATAAAAAATTAGATTTTTTTTTTTTTAAAGTTTCTTTTGAGCATACTGATAATCAATATTTATTGATATTTTATTGATAATGTGTGAAACTGCATTGTCAATGTTGTTTTTATTTTTATGTTGATATTTCACCTCGTGAAGCACTTTGATCTGCATTTAAAGTATAAAAAGTGCTATACAAATGATAGTTTATAGTTTCAAAAGGTCAAACATTAATATGTCCTCACACACACACCCCCCTATCGTTTCAGAAGACATTGATTCCTCACCTGCGGTTGTATCGATTACTGTCATGCTTGTTTTGTGTGGTTTTTGAAGCGTCGGCTTTGTGGGTCCATTCACTTACATTACTCAGAGATGGGTTATTTTTCTAAAAATCTCCATTTGTGTTCCACAGAAGAAAAAGTCAAATACATGTTGGGCGGCACGAGGATTAGTAAATTATGAGAGGATTTTAATTTGTGGGTGGAGTTTGCCTTTAATGCAACTGGCCATTTTAAATAGAGGAACTGTGTCTCAACCTGGTTCAACAGTAATACAACACCAGGACAATTTTGGGATTTGATATCTTGTTCAAAGATCACCAATTTGCTTTCTTCATCCATTCGTTCATAAAAAGCCCAAAGTGGCATTTCAACAGATTTCAGTCTTGATGAGTGATGGATAATCAGGAGATTAAAGCATTCACACATGCAGGAACAGACAGAACGATTAAAGAGCCTCACCTTCCTCAAACTGCAGTATAACTCGATGCCTTACAGCGCAGTGCATGTCTGAACACCACCTGACACAATAATCACTGCCAAACACGCAACCACCGCCCGTCACAAAACACACAACAATGCATGATTTTCCCAAGGGTGTGATTCATCAGTCCTTCTCTGAAGACCAGACGTGAGAATCTGAGATGTCAAATATGAAACAGTACTTTAAAGAGAGCGTTCTGGATAGTTCTGACTCTAAAATCTGATGAAATGACTCGTGATCATTTGATTTGAAGCTGATGGAGAAGCTGTGCACTGCAGATACAGAAGCTATATGGTGTAAACAGCTCTGCTAAATTATATAAATAATGATTTATATTTTTGATTTGTCAGGATGGATTTTGTCATTCCTGGTGCCTCAAACCTCCTTCATCTACACAGAGGAGGGGTGTTCTGCCTCGAGACACGTGCAGTTTTATATTTTAACCACTAGAGGACCAAAGTTTGATAGCTTTACCGTTTTTAAAGCCAAGACCCAATTTATTTATACAAGTGGAAACTTAGGAATAATTTTGTGCTGTAACGTAAACTTAAATCATGTAACATTTTCCGCTGTGAATTATAAACGTGTCATTCTTGTTTTGTTAAGATTTTATAATGCTGCCTGTGTTAGTGTTTTTTGCTCATGAGTGATAAAGTGTGTTTGTTGGATGAAACCTGTGCTAGTGTTGAGGAAGAATGAGTTGATTTGAGACGTATGAAGTGTTTTGGTAGTTTTAGTGAGTGTTGAACGTGAAATTAACTGCTGTGAAGCTGAAAGTTGGTTAGAACTGTGTGAAGAGTATTGAAAAAGTGACCCAAGTTTTGTAAAAAAGAACTGTAATAAGATGAGTGAACTTTGATCTCTTAAATCACGAGCCTCAGTCTGGACGCCCACTTGTGTGTACGCCTGAGATTAACGGAGGGCGAGACTGAGGTTTGAGCCGCATAAAGACACGACGCCTCACAATAGAAATCAGTGCAGCTTCATTAGCGATCGGCCCCTGGGAACCGCCGCTCTAAACGCAGGGGTCAGGATTTTCCCGGGAAAAGAGGCCGGGGTCACATCTGCGGTAGCAGGAGTGCCCGTGAGAGCGAAGAGCCGTGGTGTAAAGGAGGCGTGCGGGTGTTACTGTGACACATTCACCTCAGCTGGAATGAACATCATCACAGAGAAACAAAACAAAGAGAGCGAGAAAGAAGAAACAGACAGACCAGAGTGACTGTGAAGGAGAAGGTGAGCATGTTTAGAAATCTCCCAGACAGACACTCGTGAAGTACAGCAGCTTTCTTATGCAAAACACAATTCTGTAATTCTGATGTTCTGAATCTGAGCGAGCAGCTTTAGAGAGGTTGGAGACTGTGGGAAAGAGTTCATCCCCCTCCTGACAGTCTTATTAGCATATTAATACCCAGAGATCAGACCGGGACAAAAGCTGGAGCGTGTTGAAGGGGCCGCGGCGGCTCCGGCTGCTGATGGGAACTCTTCCCCATGAATCGTGTGCTGTTAAAGGAGCGTTGCTGAAAGAACGGTTTCATCTGCGTTTGTTCTTTAATAGCATGTATGAACGTGAACACAGGAACAGGCGAATCACAGTTTTGTTCACTCGCTGAAGTCTCAGTGGGAACAGAAGAAAGAAAAGGAACAAGAACAATATCAAGAAAACAAAGCCTGTTTTTAGCACCATTAAGTTTACTTGTATAGGGACAGTTATTTTCACGCCAGTTCTCAGTACTGTAATCAAAAGTGAGGCCTGTGTCTTTAGAGTTCACAATTAAGAGCTCCGACCCACGTTCAGTGACCAAACTGAACAGAGTAAATGTCTTTGCATCGACTTATACCTGGACTCACTTTCCAGAAACTTTCCATGGGAAGTTAAGCTGGGGAATTTTGGAAGTTGTAAACTTAAAGGAAATTAATTGGAAATGTAGGATAATTCATTCAAACTGTATCAACAATAATATGAACATTTTGTTTGGTCATAAACAGACATGCATGCAAACTAATATATATTTAAAAATGTCATTTTTGACTGATTTATTTGCAAGTAGAACTTTAATTGATTTTTTTCATTAAACAACAAAAAAGAATGTTGAATAAAATAAACATGTTCCCAATGATCCATTCAGGGGTGTGTGCTCAATAGCCCTGCAGTAGTGTGCTGTGTGCATGTGATCGAGGAACGCGCAGGGTAGAAATTCAACTGAATTTGTATTAAATCTCGTTCTTTTAACCAGATGATGCTGCAAGATGGTTTTTTCAACTTCATTTAAAGGGCCCCATTATTAATTTTTGAAAAAGCCCTTTCATGTGGTGTGTAACAGCTCTAAGTGAATGAAAACATCCTGCAAAGTTTTAAATATATGCACCGTATATAAAGTTATTGTCTCTCAAAAGTAAGAGTCGACTCTGAATCAATTAAACGAGTCGTTTGCAAAACGAATCCCAAGCTGTTTCATTGTGACATCACAACGAAACATTAGCATACTGCCCGCCCAATTATTGTGCGTGCAGACGCCAGGGAAAATTCTTTCTTTTTTTCAACAATACCACAGCAGTACAATCTTTTGTTGTGTTCCCGTCATTTTACTGACGACTGCTTCTCAAACCTCAGGGAGTTTAACGCAGGATTCCCAAAACGCTCGGTCTTAAAACACGGATCAATGCCCAGTTTATTTGGACCAGCTCACTCCTCTGAATCTCAACCTGTGAGTATGATTAATTATTGGCATTCTGATACAGTTCCCACAGGTGCGCCTACGTAAAGTATAACAGTGACGCTGCTATCACGTCTTATAAATAACTAAGGTGACACTTACCAAAGAGAAACGTCATTCTCCAGTCGTGAACGCGAATCAGTTTCTGTTTGATCGACTACTTCATTTTCATCGTTGGACTCAGGCTCGAATTATTATGGTAAAATCGATTATATCTTTTCTGTCCATATATTGTATACAATGTCTTGTGAATTGAAAGCTGTCATTCGGTTATGGCAATGGGTGTGCGGTGCGCGCAGTAGACCAATCAGAGGAGTGTAAGCTCACAGAAAGGAGAGACTGATTCTTCAAACTGCTTCTAACGAATTGTTTACCATTCACCTCGTTTACCATGAACTGAGGTGAAATGAAATGTATATTATGAGAAAACTAAAGTGTTTTTTGATCTTGCATGCATGTAAACCTGTTGGAGACTCCCAAAACAATATTAGGAACCTTAAAGAAGGCATAATAGGGGCACTTTAAGTTCCCTGTTATAGGCTAACCTGCAATTTAGCAAATTTCCAGTTTATTCCCATTAATTCCTGTTAATTCCCATATATTCCCGTTAATTCTCATGGAAAGTTGATGGCGTGTACATGATTCTGCAGCATATGGCGTCACGGCTTACAGTGCGTTTGGGAAGACTTAACTGTAGATTAAGTCTTATCCGCTGGTTCCCATCACTGAGAGTCTGTTCTCACAAGATATACGCATGAAATATCCTGATCTGGTCAAAAACTGCCAACGTACATCTGACCTGCATGGAAAATGACCAGCAACAGAGAAATTTCTCATTTACTTGTTACAAACAATCTTAAAAAACTCTTGAATATCTTTCATTTATTTTGACAATAAAATTTACTGCATTACAATACGACAAGACTTTCCAGTATTATGGACTCTACCTTTTTTTAAGGCTGGAATAGATCTTATCAGGGTAGTGATATTTAATATTTGATAGCCATATTTAATATTTGATGAGAGAAAATGGATTGTGTTGTTGTTCTCAACATACCGACCTTCTTTCCAAAGAAGAAGAAAAAAAGAAAGAAAAAAAAAGCGAGCTCAGAGAAGGTTTGTGGTCCCTGGAAGAAAGTTGTGTATATTTTATAATAGATAAATTCATCCGGTGCAAATGTCAGTGAGCAAACTGAACAGAATATAAAAATGTCTGCGCTGACTTGCAGCTGGACCTCAAAGTGGACTCAAACCGGTTTTTATTTGTGATACAGTGTCCACATTACATTCACACTGTTTTAAAAAGCCAAGCGATTTGAATAATGATAAATATAAAGAATCATAATATCTCTAAGACAGGAACACACCCCCCAAAAACTATATTTCATAAGTATATCAATTATTTTACTTTACACTCAAGTAGTAAAATAACATTTTTCTTAATTTGTAAGAGCTAAAGATTTCAAGAGGAAAACTGCATAGAGACCATTAAAACATTTACAAATCTGTTTCATTACAAATCTAGGGAAATACTGTAAGCATCTGTCCACAAAAATGCTGGAGATTATGTGAAAGTGGAAAAGGTTGCAGGTTGCGTTCACAAATGTATGCGAGCACTCAACGGAGACGCTCTGAGATCACGAGCTGATCGCGTGTAAATGAACACAGCGCCGCGCTTCACGCTGAAACCTGCAGCACAACACACTATACACCAACTCAATCACAACCTTGATAAGCGCACTAATAACCCATAGAGTCTTTCATTTCAGTTTGATTCACAGATGCTTTGCCAAAGCAATTCCACAACAATGTTAGAGACCTATAAGTAGTGTGAATATTTTTGGTTCATTATGAAACTGGTGGGACAGATTAGACACAAGGGAGTAATTCAATATTTTGTCATTTTTGTTAGGAAACCATGGCATTTCCTATATTTTTTTTTCTTTATAGTTTCTAAATGTGTTTACACAGCTGTTTATCATAATGATTAACAATGGTAGTGATGTTTTCATCTTTGGTCTATAATTAACAAAGTTAAAAGTCTGGATACTACAGGCAAACAATCGATTGGAATTAAAGGCTGTGAAAGCCTGGATTTTCCTGAGTTTTTCTTCTATGTATGTTCTGTATGTTCATCAATCAGTTGTCCATTTTTCACTATAAAAATATGAATCTTTTTTGTTACTGTTGTTAATAAGTCTACTTTTGCATCCAAACTCAAACTCAGTGCTTTACTGTTGATTATGTATTTCATTGGTACAAAATGCAATATCGCAATATTATTGGTAACTGCTCCTATTTGTAAAATACAATGAAAATATCATGACTGTTATTAGTTTCTGTCATGTTTTTTACAGGACTGGTGTTGTTCTGCTGATATAAACTGTGCTGATACTGTATGAGAACAGAGGAGGAGATACAGGAGTGTGTCATAACACCAAACACACTATTTTGCGAATGTGTGTGTGTGTTTATAAATGTATGGTAGTGCGCATCTCATACCGAGTGGCAAACATGGCTCTGAGTGAGGAGAAGGTGGCCGCGTCCTCTTTCAGGGCTTTGAGCTCGTTGCGAAGCTTCATCATGGTTTCGGTCACCATGGCCTTCTCATTCTCATATTTGCTCTTCAGGTTGGCCAGCGCCACCTCAGCGGTCTGAAAAACAAACACACCGGCAATCAGAACTGAATCAAATTGTGAGATGTGTGTCATAATTTACGATGATTCCTAAAACATGTGATAGAGAAAAGTCAATAAAGAGCACTGGCTCTGCCCCACTGATGTGACGCAGAGGGTGAAACGCTGACCTGTTTGTTGGCCTTTAGGACGGTTCTCAGAGTGGCTATCTGCTCCCTCTTGGTGCTGAGGAGGGATTTGAGTTTCAGAATCTCCTCCACGCTGGCTTCCTGGTCCCGGTCGGCCCCGAGCCCCAGTTCCAGAGAAGCCATGCGCTGGCGAGAGAGCTCTGTGGTGCGGTCCACCGCTAGCTGCAGGTGTCTGATCTGGTCGCGGATGATAGCCACCAGGTTGTAGATGTTCATGGGCTCTTTGCGGGGATCAGCCACTGGGGACGGAATGGAGGAGACCGGAGATGAAGCTCCGTCGCCGGTGTCGGCGGTGGGGAAGAGGCCACGGGTCAGCAGGATGGGAGAGCGGCGGCCGCGGCCGTCAGGGCTGCACCAACCCGTGGTCTGCGTTCCATTAATCCCGGCTTTACCTTCGCGGTAGTAGTCGAGCATGATGCGGTTGGGCGTTTCGTTGTTGCACATGCAGACGTGATGATATAGGTTGGCTAGTTCCTCGCTGAAGGTGGCGAGCTCGTCTTGCGCGATGTTCAGGCTGCCCTGGGATTCGCCCGCCACTTCGCTGGCCTGACGAAGCTCTTTCTCCATCCGCGCCAGCTGCTCGCGGTCGGCTCGACTGCTGCGCTCCAGAGACGTGAGCTGCGCGCTCAAAGACGCTACCTGGCTCTCCAGCTGCGCCCGCTCCTCCTTGTATTGTGATTGACAGGCTGAATGTTCCGCCTTTAATGTTTTGAGCTCCTCCTTCAGTTGACTCGCCTCAGACACTGCGACCTGTGGATTCAAACAAAGAGCATCTTAAATGTAACGTGCCAAACCCAGTGAACTGCCTCGCTGTCTGCAGATTCAGGTCAGTGCTGGGTAGATTACTTATAGATTACAAACTAAAGTTACGGATTACAAATTACATTCCTTTCATTTCAGGCTTGAGCTCAAAATAATAACAAAAATGCATGGTACACAAAATAGAAGGTATAGTCCATTTCTAAATAGATATTTTTGGTATTGAATGCACCATTTTGGATGGATTTTTCTTCTGGCCAGAGATTAAAACACCACTTACAGTGACCTTAAAATCTGAAGAGACCCTAATTTCTATACCTTGTACTTGCACTCCAGGATCTCGGGGCCGTTGATGTCCACCTCATAGTATTCAGTGTCCTCATGGCTGTCGCGCTCCTTCTCGTTGTCCAGAGCGGACTGGCGCTCTTTGCTGGCCTGGAGTTTGCGCATGGCACTGAGGTTCTCGGTGAGGCGGCTGACCTTCTCGTGTTGCTCAGATAGAGCTCCATGAGCCTGTTCCAGCTGCTTCTGAGATTCCTGCAGTGTCGACAACAATGTCACCTTCTCCCGCTCCACCTGGAAAAACAAATATTCATTATAGTTCAGGTACGACAGAAAAGAGTGTCTTCATGATCCCACAATGTCACTCGGCTGACACTACTCTGCTGTTGTGGTGATGATGCAGCCGATACTGAATCAGTGTCGACTCTCAAGGTCAAATGTATGCGCTAAAAGACTGACTTCTATAAAGTACTTCCCTGCAATGCTGGTTTGGAATAGATGATTGTTTGGAATGGGACGAATATTATATAATATTTTTATTATTTTATTCTGTGGCTTCCACAAACTGCGACTGCAGAACTGTAATTTTCTGTCATTAAAAATCCATAACGCGTTAAAATAATTTACTTGCAAATTACTGAAGCATGTGAAATTGTGTCAACGTAATTTACATCACGCAGTTATAGAAAGTCGGGAGTTTATCACACTGAGCATTTACAGTAGCGCAAACACCTGTAACACTGGTAGGCGGGAAGTTCCTATTCTAACCCTTTAACCAGATTTCACTTCTGTTTGCAGTCAGATCATTTTAAACTGCTAAACTCCAGGAAAGTTTTAATTCCAATGATCTAGTAAGCAAACTCATTCAAACAATCAGTCCAAAACAGCACGAATGTAAAGAAAACCAGGCTGATTTCATCAGAGATGGCAGAGTGAAGAGAGACTCATGTTGTGTTTTCAGTGAATTATTAATTCCAGTTTCGCTTTATTCTGTGATTGTTTCTGAAGAGCGAGAGCCTTCACGCATCACGCTGTGTGAAATACAGACTGAACGTCAGAACATCCCACCACTGGCCAGATGATTCGCAAACTACATTTCTCAGCTGCATAAAACAAACCAGCGTCTCGCTAGTAAAGTTTTGATGGATGGGGATTGTAATCGAGGTAAAGATGATTGCGGTGACGTACAGAAGTCGTACAGTAAACACACGTGAATCTGTTATATTGATGCACAAACCAACCATGTATGTGCGCTCTCGATGCACTGATCGCACATTGCATTTATGCAGAGTCACATTTCAGTACATTTATTGTTTCCACACACATTCAGGATAATGTTTAGATTTGTCATGTGTATATTTCTGTGTAGTAATTCTGAATGGATCCGTGTACTGTAGTATATGCAGTCAGGTCAAGGCGGTTGGTTTAGGGTTGTTTTGGCATCTCCATGTGGTCCTGTTCAGTATCGCAACTTGACACGTCTAAAATGTAAACAAGTTAGTTTGATGGATATAAAAAATGACAGTAAAATGAATGTGTTAAACAAGATAAATGATGTATGTTTAATTTCACGTGAAGTATACGATTAATCGTGATTTATCACATAAAGGGGGTGCGATTAATCACAATTAAAAATGTAAATCTATTGACAGCCCTCGTACATTTATAAAGTAATGCGTTACTTGCAGTGATGGGAATAACGGCGTTACTTTTTTCAGTGATGGGGAAAAAAGTAATTTGTTTATTTACTCATTACAATGCCGTTACCATTACTGACAAAAAATTATGAATGTGAATGATTATGAATGTGACAAAAACAGCAAAGAGACATTTTAATTGTTTATTAATAAACTAATGTTTTCTGAATCAGTGTCAGCTGCAAAGATGAAGTTGACATTGCTGACTCTCATCATCTCTGCAGAGATGCACATCACATTCGGATTACATAATCAGAGTAAGCCTATTTCTTTTCATTTTGAATTATTTTGTTAAAAAAATACACATTTCAAGCTTTCTATAGATATATTTCTCATGTCTGTGAGGCAAGCAGCCGCTGAGTTTCAGTTCATTTAGCCTGTAAGACGCGCTCCAGTTCACGTGCAAGTGATCGCGCCAGCGCCTCCATGTCATGATTATGTTTTCTGCTATATTTGCTTCTTATTTATTAAATCCAGGCAATTGGTTGATGAAACATTGATTAAGATTAAGATATAATTTTTACAAAACGAAATTCACTTTAAAGACTTTCTACAAAACAAAACTTAATGAAGTGGTCAAAATCATGTCTGACCCACGCATGTCTCCTGATATATTGCGCATCTTATGATGTAAAACATAAGATAGGCCTACTTAAACAAATAATAATTGATTTTTAGACATATTTAATATTGGGGGCATCCAAGTTATTTGACATATTTGATTTTTTTTTTTTTAAAGAAACGCAATAGTTACTTTCCCTGGTAATTAGTTACTTTTATAATGATGTAACTCAGTTACTATTTGTGAGAAGTAACAAGTAACTATAATTAATTACTTTTTTAAAGTGACGTGCCCAACACTGGTTACTTGTAATGCGTTAATATTTCAAACGACACACCAGGGGAAAATGATTTCAGTGAGTCTTACTGTATCAGGGCGGGACACAGGCTGAAATCCACAGTGTCCTTCAGCTATAACTCCTTCAAAAGCTCTGCTCTGAACATTAATTACAGGACTTGCTGGAGCGAGCAGCAGTGTGTTAACCTGTACTGACATGACTCAAAAATATGGCTGTTGACATGGGAAAAACCTATTCAACCAACAGAAAGTTTGACTTGTGGCTTGCGGTTAACAGTTTATCTGTCTGTTCTGTTCATATCAGTGACAGAGCGAGTGAAATACAAACACATCTTAAATCATTCATACACTGAACTTGGAAACAGTTTGATTTTCATTAAGACTTTATAAGCAAATCCTACTCTAGGATCAATTAGATTTTTGAGAAGTTCTGAATAAATTAATATTACAAATGTTAATTAACAGTCCATTTTCCAATTAGATTATAGGAACCCAGCCCATCTCAATATTATATAACAATAATACAATATTAAATATAAATATCATGATGATTATTATTTTTATTACTGGTGTCTTTATAATTATTATGGCATAATGTAAGAGTAAAATATTTCTACCCTAATTTATTCCATTTCATGTGGAAGTTGTAGATGTTCCTGTAAAACCCACATGCCATTTCTCATGAAGGACAACATTCTTTGATTTACTGAGATACCAAAAAAAAGAAAAAACATAAACGAGTGTATGATGTCCATCCCTGCTGCTCTGAACACACGGGTATAACTCTAAACTCTTCTAAAACAGAAGCACGTGTTCATTTGAGATGAAATCATGTCGTCTCAGCTGGTTTCTGTTGTCTGGAATGGATTTCTGTAATGATCAATAGGTCACGAGGGATACGAGAGGGTCTGATTACCATAATGGAAAGAGCTGTCTCAAGGTGCTGCTGTTTAAAAGGAAACAACGGTCTCGTATTGGTTCTGGTGAACAGTGCACATCACCACTTGACAACACACACCCGTATGCATGGAGACGACCCTTCAGAGGTCAGAGTTTATAGGTTGACTTCCTGACAGATGGCTGAACTGACAGCTCGTTGTGTCAGATGGGGTGGAGCACTAAACAACCTCCACTAATAGGATTAAAGCAGTCCAGCTGTCAGCCAATCAAACACTGAACACACTACAGCGCTGCTCGATTTGTGTGTGTGTGTGTGTGTGTGTGTGTGTGGGGTGGGGGGGTTCTAATTGTGAAGAACTGTGATTTGAAATTCGTGACATTTGTAACACTGAAACCAGCGTTTTCTGTGACGCAGCTTTGAAACTATATGAAGTAATTTTGAATTGAATTAAAATGCGATTTTAAAAAAGATACAGGTTAGCTGTGCTTGTTTGTAGGGCTGCACAATTGTGCCAATATTATTATTACATTATTATTAAACATTTTGCCATGTACTTGATGAAATGATGGTGCCTGGCTGAACGCAGTGAACATGGTAAATATAAAGTGTAAAGCAGTACCTGCAGCAGCTGTTGTTTCAGCTTCTGGATCTCGGAGATGTTGAGTTCGTTCAGTAGGTTGTCCACGAGGCTGGAGGACGGCTGGAACAGATCTCCTTTTTTGGGCGTGGACACACGGTTGTCGTCGTTGTTGGTGATCTTGTCGAAGCCGTTCTCATAGACGTGGAGGGGTTCGTCGTTGTTGGGCTCGATCGCGGCGTCGTCGCTGAACTTCAGCCCGTCGAGGGAGATGCTCAAAGGACTGTGGTACATAGAGTCCCCGATGGTCATGTACTGAGACAACTCCTTCCTTAGGGCGGCCTGTATTAACGGACACCAAGAGATACCGTGAAGTTTGACCTCAGACTGGCAGGAACAGGCTGAATGGCATTTTAAACTAGATCAAGAATCAATATTGCCAACCAGCATGAAACAGACACTGGCCGTTTCTCGATATCTGAACTTTCTTGAGTCCTTCTGTTCTCGTTCAACAGCATCAGCAACTGCTGAAGTTCAATTCCAATACTCAAGAACTACTCATATTAATAAAAACCTGCTCTACTCTTTATTGCCATATTAAAAAGAATCTAAATATTGACATCTAAGTAACATAAATATACACTCATGTACACAGATGCACGCGGTAAAATAACATTTGTTTGTGATGAAACATGTTATTTATTGTGCATTGGGTGGTGATGTCCCGCTACTTAAAATGAACGATCTGTTGGCCAAAACTGAATATTAATTTGTGAATTAGAGCAGGGGTTTTCAGTTGTTTAGATGCCACAGAGCCCAAATATGATGGAGTTTTTCCCCTCTTTTTCCACCTCACTTTTAAGAGCAGAGCTCAACTTCCATAGGAATTAATTGAAAACGCTCTGCGCCGGTGGACACGCACCATTATGAATGCAATGCCCGTAACGCATTTTACTTTTGCTTTCGAATTAGTGGCAATTCGGGGGGCGGCAATTGCTTGAATGGTGGGTTCATTGTTATTCTTACACTCCTAATATCGTCTAGCTGCAAATAATAATAATAATAACTCTTGCCTTCTGCTCCCTCTCAGTCTTGATGGTCTCCAGCGCCTCTCCCAGCTGCCTCTCAGCGATCTCCTTCAGACGGATGGCATCCTCCAGCTGGCTGTTCAGAAACTGGGTGTCTTCCTCCAGACGCCGGAGTTCATGTTTCAGACCCTCAAACTCAACCTACAGGACGCCATCACACACACACACACACACACTCTGTGACTAATGCCCATGTCACTTCTGACAGAACTGATGTTTCTGCAGCGTGGCGATGAGTTTATCGTGGCTGGTTAATGGTGCAGCAGCTGAATGTTACCTGGCCCTGCTTTAAGACAGAAACATGTTTCTGGAGGGTGATGTTCTCCTCCTCCAGCTCGCTATAGTCCTGCAGCAGACGAGCCTCTCGGATCTTGAACTCCTTGATGTCGTCCCGCAGACGTGACCTCTGCAGCTCCACCATCTGACTGTTCTGAAAGACAGAAGCAGCGTGTGAGTTTCTGCTCGGATATGCAATGAGTGAAGAAGCAGGACTTATTAAACATTACATTTTCTTTACAAAAGACAACCTACAAATACTTTATTCAGTTTATTTTTATTTATTTTATATTGATAGCTTTCAATTATACTGTAATGTTGAATTGGTATTATTGATGGTTAAAATTGAGAACTAAATCCTTGTAACAGAGACATGAGTATCAGTTATTCACAGTTCTTAGTAAAAAGATGCCATTAAACATTTAAAATATACCGTCTTTTTGTTGTTTCTACATTATTTTGGAGATTCAATATGAAAGTATCACAATATACAATATAGTATTACAATATTTCAGCATCATTACTCCAGTCTTCCGTGTCACATGATCCTTCAGAAATCATTCTAATATGATGATTTGATGCTCAAGAAACATTTATGATTATTATCAGTGTTAGAAACAGTTGTGCTGCTTCAGATTTTTGTGGAAACTGTGAAACATTTTATTTTTCAGGATTCTTTGATGAACAGAGAGTTCAAAAGAACAGCATTTATTTGAATCAGAAATGTTTTATTACATTATAAATGTCTTCACTGTCACCTTTGATCAATTTAATGCGTCCTTGATGAATAAAAGTATTAACAAAAAAAGAAACTACACTTTTATCCTTTGACCTGTTTGCTTGTTTTTCACTCTCTCCATCCCTCTCTCTCCGTCTTCACTCCATCTGTTCCACGGCTCAGTCACATGCAAAAACACATTTCATTTCACCTTTGGCTCATTAATCTCCTCAAGAGGACTGCGCCATTAAACACAATCTCTTTCTCTTCTCAAATCCTCACCCGTGTCACACCATCTGTCTCTTTTCACCGGGAATTTATTTATATAAACATTTATTTTCTTCCTTTCATTCACTTTTAATCCCTACATTTGCATCCTTTGCTGTGTTAAAGTAGAAAAACTGTTAATTTTTATATTAATACTTAATGTTTCCTTGATGCTTCTGAACAGTTTAGACAAAGAATATCAAGCTGCACTTCAAAGGCTGAAAAAATAAATAAAAAAATCACATGGTAAGTTTATCTATTTTTATATACGTTAAACTGTCAATTGGTGAGCTGTCGCAACACTAGATTTTGGTATATTGTCTTTCAATGTGAGGACAGTCCAAGTTCACCTTTAACTCCTGTCCAGCTCAAACTAAATATAATGCTAACCAAAGTCTTTTCGCTAAATGTCATAAATTTGCTGCTTGATTTAATCAGGATCTTCGTGCATTTGAATTTTTTGGCCAATATGTAAACAACATTTCTGGCCGCCGCAGCAAATTCTACAGTGGGGATAAAAACTCTACATACATGTGTTAAAACTGCAGCTTTCTGCAATACCATAGCTTATGTTGTATAATGTAATATATAATGATATTCTGTTATTTTATTCACTATACATTAACACAGGGATTTTATTGGTGCTACAGCAACTTCTAATGCCTCTAATCATGATCCAAACACACGGCGTTCGCTCAGTCACTGACCTCTCTCAGCTCCTGAGTGATGGTGGCGAGGCGTTCGTTCTCCGACTGGGCGTTTGTCAGGATATTGCGTGCTTGTCTCAGTTCTGTCTGCAGCTCTTGCATGCGCTGCTCGTAATACGCCTCCTTACAGGCCGACTCCTGGATGAGCGACTCCTCGCGGCTCTCGCCGTCAGCCGCCACCTTCCTGTGGTTGGAGTGCGCCTGTCCGAACGCCTGAGAAACAGAAGATACGGCAATGAATAATTTGTTACGTTTATATAGCATTTTTCTTGGCGCAAAGGCATTGTTCCCTTGACCATTCTTCCAAGTCCACCAAAGGAGGAAGGCAGTGTTTCCTGTTTTTCCTTTGAGTTCAGGCACCATGTGAAGCTACTGTTTTTAACTAAGTTAAGCTCCATCAGTTGGTACTGTAATAACATCACATTGGCGAAACAGATCTAGCAAAAGCTCCAATGCGTATTTGTGTTTGCGCTCTGGAAAGCCTCAAAGGTTTCTATTTACAGTGTAGATCACTGTAGCCAATCACAGACATCTTTTGAACGTAATGGCCAATCAGAGGTGTTAAAGCTTGCTCAGAATCACCGGTCAGTGCTGAGATGTGTTGAGATTAGTAATGATAATTGACATAAATTCCCATAATCGATAACTCTTTTACATGAAAATGTGATCTGTAAAATCATTGTGCATTAACAGACAGTCTTGTGTCACATGTCATTGAAAATGTCTCAACTAGTAGAATACAACAAGCATATTTGTTCCAGTTAGAGATCAAACGACACCAAGTGTTTGTATGAAATAGCGCCGCCGTTACGCGTGTAAACAGTATACACATGATGCTTTTGCGCCACGTTTTGGTTTGTAACTTCGCAAAACATTAGTAAACCATAGCAGATCACATCACTTCATTTAGAGCAGGTGGTCTCGCACGAGCCCGAACAAACTCAACATAATGAGTGACATTGACGTGCCGCTCAGCTAAAGCTATAGGACTTCACGGATCCGATGGCGTCGAGATCATGACGCAGTGTTTTCCAACGTCATTTGAAAGTTCAACCAATGGAAACTGGATCTCTGGTGCTGTGGGTAGAGACCAACAGGACTGTTTTACAGCTGGAGCACACTTGGATTGGTTTTTATCAGCTGAACATCATCACTCATCAACCAGGATCTTATTTATTCAATGTTCTTTAATTCTGGCGTTTACGCACGTAAGTAGTTCTTATGTTCAGTAAAATCAGTTGTTTGAAGGTTTTTTTTGGACCCTTGGTTAATTATGTTGGGAAATAAACGGCTAGCGTACCTAATCCATCGCATGTCGTGAAGACTTTGAATATGTAACTACGGTGCGCTCGCTTCATGTGTCTGCTTGTCAATCCTGTAAGTGTCTCACAGAATATTCTTGTTATAGTGCTTATGTTAAATACTTATATAACTGTTTATGTTTTGATTCAGCATCAGTTTTAAAAACTATGGGTTAATTAATGGGTTATCGGCTGGTCCCGCTTAACTTAGTTATGGATATCAGTAAAATCCAATATCGGTCGACCTCTAAAATATACTTTAATATGCTGTGTCAGGGTAAGAGCGGTTGTGTCTTGTTTTAGGTGTGTTGCTTGGGTTCACTCGAGGATAGGGCAGGGCTGTATGATGGTAATTATCTTGTGCCGATAGACATGCATCATTTACAGTGCGGTATGTGTCTGGGCAGCTCTCAGTGGGCGGGGCTTCTTTATGTTTACATGTGATAGCAAAAGAGAAACAATGAGGAAATCCCAAAAGACAAGCACGACTCCTCCCAAAAAAGGAAAACGTTGTTATTAAGGGGATTGTTAGGCACAACGTGATGTTTATATGGACATTATGGCTTTCAACTGGTCACATTATAGTGTTTATCTAAGGTTGTGCATGTCAACTATTTTACAACATCTTTAAATGTGGCTCATCTAACCAGAGCTGTTTTATTATAATACTTCGACTCAACTTGAACTCAAGTGTTTCCTAGTGTGAAGGTTTGTTTTTTTACACTGATGCAGACTCATTATTCATTTTTTATAAATAATGTCATCCTTCGTTTATGTCCAAGTTCCAAATAAAAACAGAAATGATCAAATGAGATGAAGTATCTTTCATTTGTAAACTATTTCAAAACCAAAAAAATACACATTGCCACATGGTTATTTGATTTATAAACTATTTTATCTTTGAATTTCAAGCAAAAATAATTATATTGCGACATGTTACCATGTTAAGATTTGTGACATCCTAGATGACATCATAGACAGCAGCAGGTCTAGGGCTGATGATATCGTGGCAATGGTATAAAATGACTCTCTTTAGAAATGTCGTGTATATTGCGGTATGTGTAGCACAGCACTATCGACACTTTAGAGTGATGAAACACATGAATGAGCGCAAGAGCAGGACGTGCTCAATGTTAAAAAGAGTTATTGAGCACAATAAGCAGTGAAGAAGACCTCAATGACGGACGCACAGCTGAAGCATGAGATCAGCTCTGTCTTATTGTGCTTGAATGACACACAATGATGTCAGAATGCCAATCTTGTGGAGTATTCATGTAAACACAGTCGGTATGTCTCAAGAGAAAGTAAAGTTGGGTGTAAACCAGATGCGTATCAGTATATCGGATTGGTGTGTTCGGTCTTAAAGTGACAGCAGCCTAATCAACCTGCTGCAGTCTGAGGAGAAAATATCTTACTGCTCTTGATCGAAAAACTTTTGTAGCTTTAATAAGAATAATTTATATTTAATTCATACACTAAAGACTATGCAGCATTTTATTTTTACATTTGATTATTTAATTTTTGTACTGTTTCTAACTACATGTTAATTAAACCTATTCTACCTGAAAAACGTGATTTGTAAAACTCATATTTTTGTTATATTGTATTTGTCCTATTGTTTGTCATTTGCTTCTTTGTTCTTACTTTTGAATAACTATATTGTGATACATATATTGTTATGGTGAAATAAACTTTCTCATATCGTGAAACAAGATTTTGGTCATATCGTCCACCCCTAGGCAGGTCTAATAGGCTGCATTCACGAATGCACAGATCTATTTCAACATATCAGACATGTCTTTAAGAAAGAAATGACTGTATTTACATTCATTTTGCATCATAAAAGTGTTTTTAACAGCTTAAAATAATCTTTCAGAATTGTTGAAGAGAGAACTGATGCATCAGAGTGTCTATAATGTTCTCCAGAACATCAACACAAGTGTTTGAACAGCTGTTAGCTCTGAAACAAATGGTCTGTAAACTCCCACATTCACAGATAACCTGTCTGATATGTGGGACACCCACTAGCCTGAGCTATTGAACACAATGACTAAATTTAGCAGACTTGTTTTCCGCTGCATCCTGAAGAAACAAAGACACATTGTTTGAAAGAGCTGGATCTCAGCTGGCCGCAGTCCGGTTGTTCTGCTATAGCATCTAAATCCCCACCAGCTGACCCACTGACCTATTTCCAATCATCCTCATTATACACACTCAAACACATTCATATTACAACAAACTCTAAGGGTGCGTTCACACTTGTGTTCGGTTCTCTTGGTTATTTTCTGGTCCGGACCAAAAGTCAAATGATACATTTAGTTCTGTTTCGCTTATCGTTCCCGACCGAACCTAAACATACACAAAAAACAGCTTTTACGAGGTATATTTTACGACGATACTTACAGAACATCCAAATCAATGCTGTATTCTAAACACGCTCGTATACGTGTTCAGCTGAGACTCGTGAAGAGCTTATAAAACATGAAAACAGCGTCAGGAATCCCTCCGTCGCACACAAACACAGATCTTCTGCGAGGAGACGCGGTTCTGACGCCTGTACTGAACTGTGATGGGCAACATCACCACTGTAACGAGAAGAACCAGGTGTGCTTCAGCATTCGGTCCTTTTCAGAGTCACATCTTGTGACATCACTTCCTGTTTTTGGTTCGTTTAGATGTCTTTGGTCCATGTTGTGTTCATATTTCAGTCGAACCGCACCAGAGTTCGTTTGGAAGCGGACCGAGACTCCAGAAAGGGTGGAACACTTGTTTAGTGAGCACCAGGGTTCGGATTAGGACCGGGTATTGACACAATTAGATTTGATTTAATTAGATTCCGATCCAATTTGATTCGATTCCATATAGATTAATTTGGACATCAGGTTTTCTCAAGGAAGAGAATCTCTCTCAAATAATGCTGTGAACTGCACAGGAACCGCAGTTGGCACGACATTACTATACAATACTGAAGCTTAAAATGAACTGATTTGTGTACAAACATTTATATTTCACACAAGGAAGCTTTTATTATAATAAAGTTATAATTATACAATTATGTTTCTACCCCAAATCGTTTTTTGAAATAGGCCTGTTTTAAATGGTGGCTGTAGTAAAAACTTGACAGATTTATTTAAACATGCATTAAATATTGAAGAACAGTTAAAAATAATAATAATGAATATGTAATATTGTGCATATATTTAGCAAAATTATCCTCTTAGCTATCGAGTTAATGCTCACTGAATGTCTTGGGATTCGTGGGATTTAAGAATCGATATCAGTTCATAGAAATAAGATTAAAATCTATATTTTGTACCCAGCCCTGGATCAGATGGCAGCGTTCACACTTGTTCAAGTGAACAATCACACCAGACTTTAATCCAATTAAACCTGCCAAGTGTGAACACACCCTTATATGTGAAAATACATGTATTATCGATATGTGATATTGTCCAGCCTCAGTGTGAGAAGGCCTCCTTTCATTACAGAGATCTCTTATTTTTCTTTTCTTTTTTTTAGATTTCACACATTTAACCCAGTAAATGTACCACATGTGCTGTTCACACGCAGCATTTTACCATTAAGATCGTTCAGAAATCAAGGTCAACAGAGATTGTTGTTAACCGAATGTCCTGCACTGTTTTCAGCACAGTATTGTCAAACAGGCCTGTTCACACATGATCACTAAACTGTAAAACGCAAATCATTTCCAAAAGAAGAGGATGTAAGAGTGAAAGCCTCTATTGACTCATCTGTTCAACTGAACTGATTTGCAAACGAGCACAAAGACTGCGATTGTTCAGATTAACGTCTTGACGACAGCAACACAGTCACACTGACTGACCTCAATGACAGACAGAGCCATCAACGCTGTCATAAAGGACCAGAATGTGACAAAAATCAAGGAACTTCAGGAAAGTTCAGAAACTGAATGAACTGGTTGCAATAATATCTAGTCACAGTTCAGTGATAACAGCTCTTAAGTTAAGAAAACAACCATAACTCTCACACAAGTGCTGCTCCTACTTTAAGAGGTTTGTGTCTGATCGACCCACATTCATGACCTCAGCCCGCATTCCCATCATTCCTGCTCAGCCGTTTAGGCGGAGACCAAACTTCCCGCAAAAATTCAAAAGCAGGCCTGTCACGTTTCCCCATTACACACAAGCCCAAAGAATCACCACACCGAAGCATTATATTTACTCTGAAACAATCAAATCACAGTCTGATCAAAAACACCATCAGAGGAAGAATATGAGGTGCTCTTTATTCTGTGTAATCGGGAGATGTTGGGAAGAACATCTGGGAAGATTACATCACACCAGGGCTGTGATCCCATTCTCTGCTCAACTCCCACAGTGCATCGCTGGAGAAATGAACTAGTTTCCCAAAACTGCAGTAGAGGCCCGTCTACACCAGATATCATGACTATAACCATAAAGATGTGGTTTAAAAATGCTCTAAAAGAATATCAGTCCACAGCAGCACAACTATAACGACAACGGCACAGAGGAACGATTCGGCTGGAATGACGGGTTTTAACGCTCATCAATATCAGAAATCCTGCAAAGTTTTTTATATTTTCATTTTTTTTTAAAGCATATGTACATTTATAACACTAAGTATTATATTACCTTTGCATCAAATTACAAAAAACTAGTTAACGCTGCTGTGAGGGTGTTGGTAAAAATGACATCTTTCTCTCTTCTGAACGCCGTTATCAATCGCTCTCTGTTTTGTTCCTCTGTTTGAGAGTTGTGAAAACACTATTTTCTTTTGCTGTTCGAGCAAATGGAAACACAAAAAATATATTAAATTTATTCTCTCATTCACCGCTACAGAGTTTCACCCAACTATGACGACTTCCGCTTCTGAGAAACCCGGAAATGTGAGAAGGGTCCATTGCTTTCAGAAGGACATTTATTTGAATAAAACATTAACAGCCAATCAGAATCCATCCTGCTTTAATGAGCTTGAGCATTTAAAGAGACAGCGCTGATAATAAACAGAACATCTGTTGGTGTGAACGCTGATATAGTGATTATAGTCATCTTCACAGACATCACTCTTGGTGTGAACGCTGATATAGTGATTATAGTCATCTTCACAGACATCACTCTTGGTGTGAACGCTGATATAGTGATTATAGTCATCTTCACAGACATCACTCTTGGTGTGAACGCTGATATAGTGATTATAGTCATCTTCACAGACATCACTCTTGGTGTGAACGCTGATATAGTGATTATAGTCATCTTCACAGACATCACTCTTGGTGTGAACGCTGATATAGTGATTATAGTCATCTTCACAGACATCACTCTTGGTGTGAACGCTGATATAGTGATTATAGTCATCTTCACAGACATCACTCTTGGTGTGAACGCTGATATAGTGATTATAGTCATCTTCACAGACATCACTCTTGGTGTGAACGCTGATATAGTGATTATAGTCATCTTCACAGACATCACTCTTGGTGTGAACGCTGATATAGTGATTATAGTCATCTTCACAGACATCACTCTTGGTGTGAACGCTGATATAGTGATTATAGTCATCTTCACAGACATCACTCTTGGTGTGAACGCTGATATAGTGATTATAGTCATCTTCACAGACATCACTCTTGGTGTGAACGCTGATATAGTGATTATAGTCATCTTCACAGACATCACTCTTGGTGTGAACGCTGATATAGTGATTATAGTCATCTTCACAGACATCACTCTTGGTGTGAACGCCGATATAGTGATTATAGTCATCTTCACAGACATCACTCTTGGTGTGAATGCCGATATAGTGATTATAGTCATCTTCACAGACATCACTCTTGGTGTGAACGCCGATATAGTGATTATAGTCATCTTCACAGACATCACTCTTGGTGTGAACGCCGATATAGTGATTATAGTCATCTTCACAGACATCACTCTTGGTGTGAACGCCGATATAGTGATTATAGTCATCTTCACAGACATCACTCTTGGTGTGAACGCCGATATAGTGATTATAGTCATCTTCACAGACATCACTCTTGGTGTGAACGCCGATATAGTGATTATAGTCATCTTCACAGACATCACTCTTGGTGTGAACGCCGATATAGTGATTATAGTCATCTTCACAGACATCACTCTTGGTGTGAACGCCGATATAGTGATTATAGTCATCTTCACAGACATCACTCTTGGTGTGAACGCCGATATAGTGATTATAGTCATCTTCACAGACATCACTCTTGGTGTGAACGCCGATATAGTGATTATAGTCATCTTCACAGACATCACTCTTGGTGTGAACGCCGATATAGTGATTATAGTCATCTTCACAGACATCACTCTTGGTGTGAACGCCGATATAGTGATTATAGTCATCTTCACAGACATCACTCTTGGTGTGAACGCCGATATAGTGATTATAGTCATCTTCACAGACATCACTCTTGGTGTGAACGCCGATATAGTGATTATAGTCATCTTCACAGACATCACTCTTGGTGTGAACGCCGATATAGTGATTATAGTCATCTTCACAGACATCACTCTTGGTGTGAACGCCGATATAGTGATTATAGTCATCTTCACAGACATCACTCTTGGTGTGAACGCCGATATAGTGATTATAGTCATCTTCACAGACATCACTCTTGGTGTGAACGCCGATATAGTGATTATAGTCATCTTCACAGACATCACTCTTGGTGTGAACGCCGATATAGTGATTATAGTCATCTTCACAGACATCACTCTTGGTGTGAACGCCGATATAGTGATTATAGTCATCTTCACAGACATCACTCTTGGTGTGAACGCCGATATAGTGATTATAGTCATCTTCACAGACATCACTCTTGGTGTGAACGCCGATATAGTGATTATAGTCATCTTCACAGACATCACTCTTGGTGTGAACGCCGATATAGTGATTATAGTCATCTTCACAGACATCACTCTTGGTGTGAACGCCGATATAGTGATTATAGTCATCTTCACAGACATCACTCTTGGTGTGAACGCCGATATAGTGATTATAGTCATCTTCACAGACATCACTCTTGGTGTGAACGCCGATATAGTGATTATAGTCATCTTCACAGACATCACTCTTGGTGTGAACGCCGATATAGTGATTATAGTCATCTTCACAGACATCACTCTTGGTGTGAACGCCGATATAGTGATTATAGTCATCTTCACAGACATCACTCTTGGTGTGAACGCCGATATAGTGATTATAGTCATCTTCACAGACATCACTCTTGGTGTGAACGCCGATATAGTGATTATAGTCATCTTCACAGACATCACTCTTGGTGTGAACGCCGATATAGTGATTATAGTCATCTTCACAGACATCACTCTTGGTGTGAACGCCGATATAGTGATTATAGTCATCTTCACAGACATCACTCTTGGTGTGAACGCCGATATAGTGATTATAGTCATCTTCACAGACATCACTCTTGGTGTGAACGCCGATATAGTGATTATAGTCATCTTCACAGACATCACTCTTGGTGTGAACGCCGATATAGTGATTATAGTCATCTTCACATCACTCTTGGTGTGAACGCCGATATAGTGATTATAGTCATCTTCACAGACATCGCTCTTGGTGTGAACGCCGATATAGTGATTATAGTCATCTTCACATCACTCTTGGTGTGAACGCTGATATAGTGATTATAGTCATCTTCACATCACTCTTGGTGTGAACGCCGATATAGTGATTATAGTCATCTTCACAGACATCACTCTTGGTGTGAACGGAGTCAGGGCTGCTCTTTGAACAGAATCAAGCTCACAAACTCAATTAAAATTAATATTCACCCTAAATATGTTATAAATGCATGTTATATTTGCCTCCATCCCAACATCTAATAATCAAGTTCATCTCACTATATTAACTACACCATGTGTGCAGCTTCAGTCACAACCGAGCAAATGTCTAATCACCACACAAAGATTATTTATTGCTAGAAACTGAATCCAAAGTAGAGAAAAGGCCATTTATGAATTAGTCATCTGCTTCATCAGAAAGCATTTTTTTTTGTATTTTTTATTCTTCCCAACAATCGCTGCAGGCACAGGATTGTGGGATATCACAGGAAGCATCTATGCAAACCTCAAACAATTAAATAATCACTGATTCAGACTTCAGTCCTCGTGAAGATGGAGTCACTTCTGTGTCTTTTCAATCAAACAAACCGTGTTTGAGAGCAACAATTACTGTAAAATTCTTCTTAAAACCGTTTTAATTGCAAAAATAAAGTAATTGATAGGAAAACTCTTTTTGCTCTCTGTTCTGAGACTCAAACTGCATTTTTCATCTTTCAGACACTGACAGTCACTCATCACGTGACCTTCATCAGGGTTCAGTTTAGAGAAAAAACCGTACAAACAAATAATTAAAAAGAGATTCATGAAATAAATATATTATAATAACAAAGTAAAACAAATAAAACTGGATTAAAAGAAATTAAAATTTAGATTTTTGGATGATTAAACAAACTGAACACAATAAATATTAAAAATTATATTAAAACAAACAAGTAAATATAAATAAATAATACATCGCTTTAACAGTACGGTGTTATAAAAACGTAATGTGTTCCGAGTAATACTTTACATTGGGTAAATGTGAATAAATGGAAATATAAGATGGAGGAGCGTCTCTCCGTCCTTCAGCTCGCGCGGCGGTGTCGCAGTTTCTCGCGTACCTCTCGCAGCTGCTCCAGCTCCCGCCGGACGCTCTCATTCTCCGCCTCCAGCTCGTCGAACTGCTGCTTGAGCTGCTGCTTCTCCTCCAGCACCGCCAGCCCGTACTCCGCCGCCTGGATCTTCTCCTGCGTGGTCTCGGCCAGCTCCCGGGACAGCCGCTGCACCTCCTGCTGCTCCGCGGACATCTTTAACGGCAGACGCTTCAGACTCTCCCGCGCGCGCGCTGCATGACCGCCTTCACGGAGATATTCCTGCTCGGGAGCGGGTGATGAGGGCTGAGCGTGTGCTTCACTGCTCCATGATCGGCTCGATCCGCTCCTCTCCGCTCCCCCTCAGTGACACGGAGAGGAGAAGAGGCTGTGATCTGCCGAGGATCTGACAGGATGGGGGATTCCTTGGAATGAGGAGAGGCTTTTGTGTGGGAGGTGTAGTTTTGTTCGACGGCTTTTCCAAGGTCGCAAATGGAGCTAAAAACTCGTCTCCCATGACTCACTGCGGTTTGACAGTGTGGACACCGGAAGCCCGCGTGAACCGGCTCCCTGCGCGTGACGTGGAGATCTCCGTTGAGTTCAGTGGACTGATTTTTATTTTTTATTTTTTCAAGCATTTAATTAAAAAACAATTATAGTCACTTGTAGCCGATACTCGGTCAAAAATGACAGAAAAAAACACTTTTATATTTTTAGGGGGATACAATCTATAATCAGTCACAATGCAGAAAAAACACATGAAGGGGTTAACTGAAATATAATTTATTAAAAAAATAATTAATTGTATTGTAGTGTAAAAAAAAAATTGATCATAATTATTGTACAATTATTACTTATAACCATGAAATTCCCTCAAAATACAAAATATTAAATAAAAAATATTATTAAACACATTCACTACCGTTCAAAAGTTTGGGATCTGTAAGATTTTTAATGTTTTTAAAAGAAGTTTCGTCTGCTCACCAAGACTACATTTATTTAATTAAAAATACAGTAATATTGTGAAATATTATTACAATTTAAAATAACTGTTTTCTATTTGAATATATTTGACAAAGTAATTTATTCCTGTGATCAAAGCTGAATTTTCAGCATCATTACTCCAGTCTTCAGTGTCACATGATCCTTCAGAAATCATTCTAATATGAGGATCTGCTGCTCAAGAAACATTTAATGTGTACAATTGTACAAAATATTTGTGTACAATATTTTCTTTCAGGATTATTTGACGAATAGAAAGTTCAAAAGAACAGCTTTTATCTGAAATCTAATCTTTTGTAACATTATAAATGTCTTTACTGCCACTTTTGATTGATTTAATGCATCCTTGCTGAATAAAAGTATTAATTTCTTTAATTTCTTTTCAAAAAAATAAAAATAAAAATTCTTACTGACCCCAAACTTTTGAACGGTAGTGTATAATGCTACAGAAGCTTTGTGTTTCAGATAAATGCTGTTCTTTTGAACTTTCTATTCATCAAGGAATCCTGAAAAAAAAAGTACACAACTGTTTTCAACATTGAAAATAATCATAAATGTTTCTTGAGCAGCAGATCAGCATATTAGAATGATTTCTGAAGGATCATGTGACACTGAAGACTGGAGTAACGATGCTGAAAATTCAGCTTTGATCACAGGAATAAATTACTTTGTCAAATATATTCACATAGAAAAGAGTTATTTTAAATTGTAATAATATTTCACAATATTACTGTTTTTACTGTATTTTTAATTAAATAAATGCAGTCTTGGTGAGCAGACGAAACTTCTTTAAAAACATTAAAAATCAAACCGATCCCAAACTTTTGAACGGTAGTGTGTGTTTCATTGATTACTGGGAAAACATTTACACTTCTGGCGTTTTAGAAAACACAAGTCTGTTAACTACATCTGTAATATTTGTACAACTGAATTAAACTGTTCTTACCTCTTTAATTATTACATTTAATAAGTATTCGCCTACTTTAAAAGATAAGAGGACGAGCCTGTAGATCCATTCGTGATTTAAAATGCAGTTTTGTGTTTTATGTCTGCGAAATAAACTTTAACTTGCATGTACGAAATATATGAAAAAGATGTGTAAGAAAACTATCTGACAAAATTACAAAAAATAAATGATCGAGCACATCTCTGACCACAGTGGAGCAGGAAACAAACAAACAAACAATAAATAAATGTGCAAGGATAGCCTATATAAACAAATAATTAAAAACATACATACATGATCAACAGTGAAAACAGTTTTGGCTTATATCTCACTCCATTAAAACATATCAGAACATTGATCATTTTAATCCTTTTTAAGGCATGCATTTTTAAAATGTTAATAATTGACATTTGAGAGTAATTTAAAGCATTACAGAAACACGTGATATCAGTGTGACCGAGCTCTGAGCATCAGCTGGAAACACTCTTCTTTATATAAAAAGGTAAATCAAATAATATTGAAAAAATGTTGAAAAATCATTTGGCCAGAGTTGGAAAGGTAAAGGGCACATCGTGAGTCTCAGCTGTTGATGAGCCGGTAAAATAATGTATAATTTATACACATTTTTACAGTTTGTTTTGCACTGAGGTGAACTGAGAACATCAGCCTCTTCTGCAGCACTTACAGATCAGATCATCACAGTATCAGTTCACCAGAGCAGAACTACGTCTATATTTCTAAACATTCATGAATTACAATTATTTCATATGCAACAGCAAACCAGCTAAAATGGACGAGGTTTTGTCAGTAACAATAAAGTCTCATTTATGAACTTCAGTTTGTTCATTATTAAACATTAACCTATAAGAAATACAGTTTTACAGCATTTATTAACCTTAGTTCATGTAAACTGATCAAATATAATTAAATGTTTGTTCAATTCATTGCAGTTTTGTCAGTGCATGAAATATTGTTAACAGATACTTTTGATTTTAATAATATTGATTAAAACTATGATTAATAAAGCTGTAGAAGTATTGCTTTAGTTCACTTTAACTAATGTGGAAATGAATCTGAATCTATTGTTATAACTGTATTTACAGCAAGAAATATCATCAGAAGATTTTACACTGAAATAATAGTGACGTTCAGTATATATATATCCGTGGAAATTATAGCAAAACAAAACTTTACAAGTTTGAGGTTAATGAAAAAATAATAATTAAATACCAGTGATATTTTTTGATTAGGTGTAACACCAAAAACAGCCACCGGGTGACAGTCATGCTTTTTTTAGGTTTTAGGTGTTTTCTTATTAATTAATAATTACTCCTTATGTTGCACAATAAACATGATCAGTTGATAGAAGGCATATTCAGTGTATAAATGCAGATGAAAAATAAAGATGATGGGAAAAGAATCCTCCAGCACCCAACACAAGAGCTTCATAACATCATCTTTCCATCACTTGACAAACAAAAACAAGAATACAGGGATACCTGAACATCACTTGTTCTTTTTATGAAAAAATTAATATTAATAAGATAATATTGTATTCTTACATGTACACATTTTCATGAATACATGAAGAGAGAAAGAAGAATGCAGAATCTTTTTAATTGTTTGAATCACAAACACGTCTCAGAAAAACACACATTTTTGCAGTTCCCCTTTATCCAAACAGCAGCAAAAAAAAAAACTAAAACTTAAAAAACAAGTACTAGCCTATAAAAATAAATAAATCTACATATATTTTTTACATATACATATATGCATAAGTTTTAAGTATTTCCTGTGTGTTGACACACATTCCTCCCACAATCATCATAAGTTTTGTGTGTCGCAGAACAGCTTCTGTTGGCTCGGATCAGACGGATCAGACATCGATGACCCTCGGGCATCCACTGTCACGTATGGCTGCTGGTAAACAGACGAGGAAGACGAAGATAATCCAATATGAAGTTTAATATGCAAAGATACAACAAAATGGCAAATGCTTAGATGACACTGGACACCAGCAGGAACTAAAATACACACAGGTAAATGACGAACAGCTGTGAGGGGGGTTGGGGGTGACACCAGCACTGTCTCCGGTCTGTGTTTGTTCCTCCTCAGATGCTGATGTGAACTCTCACACTGACCGGGACGAACACACAATAACCTTCTGTCTCAGTCGCTCAGATCTTTATTCCTGCATCAGGAGATCTGATGATCAGTGATAATCGCTTCACCTGTCTTCATGTTTCGACTCATCAGTATGTTGTTATAAGTTATATAATTACAGTTGTAAATGAGTGTGGATCACTGATTTCAGGAATCATTTTTAAATAATATAAAATTAAAAGTTACATTTACTATTTTGGAAGTAAAACCATTTATAACACACTATAACTTATTTCACCTAATAAACTAACAAACATATACACCGTGTGCAGAATCATATTTTTTTTCCAGGCACATCTTACCAATTCCGAACCACATCAATCTTAATTTTGTATTTAATCATTTATAAGTGATATATAATTGTTCATGAAGGCTGGAAATGAAAAACGCTTATATTCAGGTGTGCATAATTATTAGGCAGGTTTTCTTTTACAGATAAAATAAGCCAAAAAAGAGATTTAACTCAGACTGAAAAGTCAAGAATCATTAAATGCCCATGAGAAGGATGCAATACTAGAAACTGCAGTGAAGGCATGACCACTGGACAGTGAAATGCTCATTGGGTCAGCAGGGTCAGACAAAAACAGCTGGAGAAGATAAGTCTTAAAGGGTTCGTTCTCCCAAAAATGAAAATTCTGTCATTAATTCCTCACCCTCATGTCGTTCCACACCCGTAAGACCTTCATTCATCTTCAGAACACACATTAAGATATTTTTGATGAAATCCGATGGCTCAGTGAGACCTGAGCAATGACATTTCCTCTCTCAAGATCCATTAATGTACTAAAAACATATTTAAATCAGATTATGTGAGTACAGTGGTTCAATATTAATATTATAAAGCCACGAGAATATTTTTGTTGCTCCAAAAAAACAAAATAACGACTTATATAGTGATGGCCGATTTCAAAACACTGCTTCATGAGGCTTCGGAGCGTTATGAGTCAGCGTGTCGAATCAACTGGTCGGAGCGCCAAAGTCACGTGATTTCAGCTGTTGGCCGTTTGACACGCGATCCGAATCATGATTTGACACGCTGATTCATAACGCAGTGTTTTGAAATCATCCATCACTATAAAAGTCGTTATTTTGTTTTTTTGGCGCACCAAAAATATTCTCGTGGCTTTATAATATTAATATTGAACCACTGTACTCACATGAACTGATTTAAATATGTTTTTAGTACATTAATGGATCTTGAGAGAGGAAATGTCATTGCTCAGGCCTCACTGAGCCATCGGATTTCATCAAAAATATCTTAATTTGTGTTCTGAAGATGAACGAAGGTCTTACGGGTGTGGAACGACATGAGGGTGAGGAATTAATGACAGAATTTTTGGGAGAGCTAACCCTATAAGGTGTTAAGAATGAAGAATGAAGTGTGAAACCATCAGGAACCCTTTAGTCTCCAGCGCCACCATTTTCCAGAACTGCATCCTATACCTGGAGTCTCCAGAAGTGCAAGATGTCAGGATCTCAGAGACGTAGGTTAGGTAAAGAATCCTAAAAAATGACCCTCACTTAATAAGAATCACAAGCTGAAGTGTTGTCAAATACATGAAGACTGATTTTTTATAGGCTTTATAGACAGACGGATTGAGAGTGACTCTTGAAGGACCAGCAGCACATCCTCTCATACCACTGTTTGAAGAATTCATCTTCCAGAATCTGGCAGTAAGTTTTAGAACTTCATTTTTAGTCCATATCTGCAAAACAGACTTCAGGGTAGGAGATGGACTAAAAATGAACTCCCAAAACTGATCATAGCGATGAACAGATAAATTGACAGAAGACTGTGTGTGTGTGTGTGTGTGTGTGTGTGGTACAGACACACATCCAGCTCTTCCTGCATCTCTTACATATAATATATTGAAATCTGCTTGTTGCCAGTTGGCTGCAGTGTTTTATTGTGGTGGTTAGTGATAAGAAACATGTTAATCTGTAAAGGTACAGGGTGAAAGTCCACTATTTCTGTTCTGAAATCAGAGCTCACTGTTCTCATAAGATTCTGGCCTTCATCATGTTCATCTGCTGCCCCTTGATTAACTACTAGTTGGTCGGACTACTTCTCTGAACACTCAGTCTTAACATGGTGACTATATTTTGGCAATGTAGTCAAGGAAATTAAGAATGCCCGTGACCGATCGGGAGCCTGTGCTAGGCGTGTCTAATGAAAACATGAAACTGAACTCATGACCTACATGACTCATAATAACTTTATGACTGTCCAGAACTCCAGCAGCTCCAGCAGTCACACACACTTCAGGATGATCCACACTTCTCCCAGATATGAACAGCAACACCTGACAGGAATGCGTTAGTCTCGTGGGACCGGCCCTGAACTGAGACGTGTCTGATGGAGGTGAGCCGGGCGCACTGGAGCGCGCGTGTGCGGGAGCGTGCGCTGTGGAGGGACGCTGCGGGGCGGCTGCCGCTGGAGCTGAGCGGAGGAGCGGAGACCGGACACTTCATCTGGATCTGCCCGCTGAGCTCAGCCGCTCACAGGGACATTCTGCTGGAGGTGGAGGGTCTGCCGGTGTCGGGACTGCTCCTCTCTGATGTGCTGAATGTCCTGAACAACTGTGAGGATCCTATCAGAATCAAAACTGTCAAAGCAGGTGACTTTCTTACTGTGTCCATAGGCATTATTACTGTATATTATATTATATTATATACGAATATAGAAATGCAATGTATGTATATATATATATATATATAAGGTGAAAGTTAACATGCAAACCAGTGAAAATAGATGCATTTAATTTCACTATCCCTCTAATTTGATGTATCTAATTAACTGTATTCGAGACAAATGCTCCAGACATTCATTTCTGCAAGGGTTGATAAGATTCATCCAAAGATATGGGCAGTTTGAGATAAAGACGGGAAGCTGTCAGAGCTTTGCTAAGAAAATGAATTGTTCTTATAGTGGTATTTGTGTTAATACTTCAAAATAAGCATTTACGATACTAAGGATGTTGTCAGATTCATTCAGAACATTAGGCTATATTTGGTGTTCTTCATAACCACTTAATGCTGACATGATTACAGGAGGTCTCTAGACCAATTAAAGCACAGTTTTGCTGATCTTTTTGAAAAAAGATTTCAGTAAGTGTGCATGGAGTCTACCAGAAGAAAACTTTACATAAACTTACACATCATTAAAACGTCAGCTTGAGTTCACAAACCAGGATGAACCATCCTGATATTTATTACTGTTCCTCAAACACACACAATGAGCTGCACCTTTATGCTTCGACTGAGCAAGAATGTTTTTATCTGCTGGAAAATATTTGACGAGGTTATGTAACGGTGAAATATCAAGCCTCTGGAGAATTGTGTGTCATGTGTGGGACTGAACTTGTGTGAACCTGTCATAGGCTTGTATGTTGCAGTAAAAGTCCACTCATGACCCAGTTCTCCTCGAGTTCTCCTAGTCCAGGCCAATCAGTGGATGGTTCAGCGGTTACACTAGTAACCAAGATGTTCCCATTCTGTCAGTCAATTCGACATTGTATGTCGAAATGATGACACTAGAAGTCTCTATGGAAAACGCCACAGCCGCTGAACGGAGATACGAGGTTCGGTCGATGCAGATGTTGGCAAGCCCCTGTGTGCCGGAGAGCAAATGCACTCGCAACATCGCAACCTACCCAGTGCCCCATGTAAGCCATATAGTCCTCCGTACCACTCGGCGACTGAAAGGGCAGTACTTACAATGGGAGTAGGTCACCTCAGCCGGACTTCCTTGACCTTTTCTGTTCTTCGATTTTTTTTACATTTTTTATTTTAGGAAATATCTACAGCTGACGCAGACCAGAGCGTTGAGGAAGCGCTCTTCCTCTCAGCGGAGACCACATCCTACCCGGGGAGGATAATATGTGGAAAATACTTAACATGGACTTACCACCTGGGAAGTACCACACATAAAAAGAAGTCTCTGTGGTAGGTCCAACCGGGAAGTGGAGAGCTACAACAAATGCAGTGACTGACGGCGGAGACAGTGCACTACTTAAGGGAAGACACGGGTTTACCGACAGGGAAACCATAAACCACAAACCATATCGTGGACAATACACATATGGGATTACCAACAGGGACTCGTAGAGGCATACATCATGAGTACTGGGCCTCAACTCAACTGACTGCAGTAGCTCAAAGGGAGCTCTCTGTAGGCCCATCAAGACCACAGAGAGATTCCATGAGGGAGTGAGGCGTGGCCTAGGATGATTTACCCTCCTAGCAGCTCTAAAGAACCTGATAATCAGGTCGTGCTTCCATAATGACTTACCAATCACTGCATCACTATGGCGGCCACATACACTTTCAGGGTGGAAGGGGACAGCCAACCCTCCAACCTCTCCTGCAGGAAGAAAATCACTGACCCGACTGCGCATCTCTGTGGGTCTTCCCTGCAGGAAGAACACCAATTAGCGAACAGAGTACACTTCAAGGCATAGTTCCGCCTCATAAAGGGGACTCTAGCCTGAGTGATGGTATTTATCACTGCTGGTGACAGGACACTGAAGTCCTCCACGTCCCATCCAGGGGCCATAAGTGGAGGTGCCAGAGGTCTGGGTGCAGGTGCCAAATTTGACCAGTTCCTGAGAAAGAAGGTCCTTCCTCAGGGGAATTCTCCAGGGAGGGGCTGTTGTAAGGAGCATGAGCTCCAAGAGCCAAGTCCGACTGGGCCAATAAGGCGCAACTAACAAGACTTGTTCTTTGTCCTCCCTGACCTTGCACAGACGTTCCCCAGGCTCACTGGGGGAAATGCATATTTACCCAGGCCCCGGCGCCAGCTGTGTGCCAGTGCATCATTGCTGAGGAGGGCCTCAGTCAGGGAATACCACAGGGGGCAGTGGGAGGATTCAGTCGCAAATTGAAATGCCCTATGCCCTATGGCACCATGCCCATCTCAGGACTCAAGTCTGCAGCCGGTGCTGAAGCGGTCTCATATGCATCAACCCGAGTGGAGTAACTGCTGCCAAGGATGCCATATCCCCCGGGAGCCTCTGAAATTGTTTCAGTGGAACCACTGTCTTCCCCCTGAATGACTTCAGTCAGTTCAGCGCTGACTGGGCACTCTCCTTTGTGAGACATGCTCATATTCATAGTGACCGAGTCTAACTCCATGCTGAGAAAAGAGATGCTCTGCACCAGGGAGAGCTTGCTCTTTTCCCAGTTGACCAAAGGGGAGGACCTTGTACTGGTATGCCTGACCCTAAAAAAGCAAACCGAGGAAGAGTTCTGTGTCATGATCGAGACATGAAAGTACGTATCCTTCAGGTGTATTGCATTTGGTATGATGAAGTAAGAACTGTAAGGCCCTTTCTTCATCTCGGCTGGAGGAACAGGCTCTATTGCGTCCTTCGCCAATAGGACCATAGTTTCCACAAGAAGGATGGGGGCGTCCTTGCCTGCCACAGAGGTAAAGAGGACGCCATTGACCCTGGGCAGATGCCTGGAGAACTGAATCGCGTAGCCATCTCTGATTGTCCTGATGACCCACTGCGATGAGCTGGGAATTGCTGACCAGGCTCCCAAACTCTGTGCGTCGCCTTCCTGCGGGCAGCTCAATGGCACGGCCTGGCCATGGGCTGGGGTGGCAGACGCAGACGGACCCCCTCAGTGACGAGCAGATGAGTACACCCTCGGCGGCATGAAAGCATCTCGCCAAGGCAAGATGTGTTTGATTTTCTCAGTCTGCTCCTTTATTGCCGAGAACTGCAGGGCAAAGTCCTCAACAGTGTCACCGAATAGGCCAACCTTCGGGATGAGGGTGTGGGGAAAGTGAAGTTTATCGCCCTACCTCATCTCAGCAAGGTTTAGCCAGAGATGGCATTCCAGGGCCAATAACTTAGACATTGTTTGGCCGAGAGACCGCGTCAAGACCTTAGTTGCTCTGAGAGCAAAATCAGTTGCCAAATGTAGTTCCTGCATCCAGAATGGCATGCAGGATGGAGGCGGCCTGTCCGGCAGCACTGTAAGCCTTCGCTGCTAGAGACGAAGTGAACTTACAGGCTCTGGATGGGAGTCCGGGAAGATCCCCGGTGGCGGGGAATCTCCGTGTACCCCCTTGCCGCCCCATCTTTAAGGGTAGTGACGGAGGAGGAACTCGTGAAACATGTCGGGCAGCAAAAGTTGCCTTTCACGGCTTTGTGGGCAGCGTTGCCATGGTCATGTTCTCGCAGTTTGAACATGAGTCATCCACGAAAGCTTTCTCAGTGTGTGCTCAGCCCAGACATGTGAGGCAGAGATCGTGGCCATCCAAGGAGGAGAGATATTAACCTCACCCAGAAATACACAAACGTAATGGCATCTTTAAAAAGACGCTCGCTGTTTTTGTGTAGCTCTTTTAGAAGAAGTTGCTTTTTTAGCTGAAGTGCCCAGGGGAAACTCTCAGCACTTATCTGTGCTTGATCTTTTAGAGAGAGACGTTTGTAATGCGCCATATTAATCTCTCTTGCAACTGAAACAGCTCTTTTAGAGGAGAATGGAATGATCTTGTGTGTAGGTGATCAGCTCCGACTAACAAATCTGAATGAGTGCATTTGCACGCCCCTCATTTATACCCGTGTGGCCTGGAGTGGCATGATTCCACTCGCCAAATCTCATTGTCCTTTTCTGAATTTCTGAGTGGGGCTCCCAAGACTGTCCCCTAGTGTCCTCATTTTGACACACAACATCATTTACATTTACATTTACATTTATGCATTTGGCAGAAGCTTTTATCCAAAGCGATTTACATTGCATTATACTATACATTTGTATCTGAGTATGTGCAATCCCTGGGATCGAACCCATGACCTTGGCATTGCTAGTGCCATGCTCTAACCACTGAGCTACAGGAAGGCATCAAAGTGATTACCGAACAGGGAATTGGCAGTTGAGCGTGATAATACCGATGTCATTGTGGTTATTTGCACTAGTGTTCTCATTTTGTTAAGTGAAGAGTGTTTAGGCACCAAATGTATAGATTTTAAATATATAAACAGAGGCATTTTGATGCATTTAAACAAGCTCACGAGTTTTCCGGTTTCAGGTTTTCTGGTTTATTTTTTTAGATTGTATTATTCTGTAATAGAAATATAGAACAAATTGGGTGCATAATCCTTGTAGAAATGAATGAACCAGCACTTAATGTCAATAGAGAGAAGTTTTCTCCTTCTTTTTGTAATACTAAAGAAGCCCAGAAGATGGCAGCAGACACAGCTAAACTTGCTCCATGTGATCGTTACCATAGCAACACCCCACAGGCTCAAGCATTAGTGATGAACAGTGAAGAACAGAGGGCAGTGTGGAGCTGCAGCACACACACACACACAAAACATTCTTTAGACTTTCGTTTCTTTTATATGCAGCTAATTATAAATACTACATTATATAATATATATTATATAACCCACACCTAGCATTTTTAAAATGAAAAACACACATTTTTATGTTTGTGTCTGGTGCAAACAAGGAGTTCTGTACCTGTACTGAGAAACACCTACCGTTTGTCGGCTGAAAGCAGTTTATGGTCATCAGCTTCAGTGCATGAGCCAAACTAATAATACAGTAAATGTAATCTAAATGTGTGCTGAATCTGAGATTCATTAGTTTGAGTAGCACAGGTTCTGCTGTCCTCTGCTTCTCCAGAGGCTCTTATGGAGATCCGCAGGGAGTGGGGTGATGATGTTGGTTACCAGGTACCGGTTACCTGACTGCCGTTCACCAGCACACACACAGAAACCTCATAGTACACAAGTGTGGCCTTGTTTTCAGGGGTATTTCCCCCAATGATACAATCCAACCAAAACTTTCAGTTCGACTTTGAAAAAAACGGTTGTGATTCTCTTAAGGATTTGCAGCATTCATGCGAGTCTTATCATATTCCTGCCTGGTATGAACATTTAAACTGTAGATCTAGGAATAAGCTCACCAGAATTGTGTCAATGGCAAGCAAAATTGTTGGCAGACCACAGAAGCCCCTAGGACAACTTTATGTTAAGGGCAAGGAAGAAGGCGAGAGGTATTCTTGCAGATAGTTCTCACCCTCTCTCTAGCCAATTTGAGCCCTTGAGATCAGGTAGATGCTACAGAATACCTCTTGTGAATAAAAATGTGTTCAAGCGATCATTTATTCCAAATGCTATTAAAATTCTTAATTCCGCAAGTGTTTGATAAATGAAATGACAAGACATGAATTGTAATCTTTATGAAATGTGAATTTGTCTGTTTGTTTGTTTTTTTGTTCAGTTTTTTGTTGTTTTTAACACTACTTGTATAGTTATTTTATGTGCTGGGGAGCCTAAGACAATTGTCCACCTCAATAAAGATATTCAAGAGATTCAAGAGATTCAAGAGTTTTATTTGTCACATGCACAATTATATAGAGCATATATAACCAGCAGTGAAATGAGAGTCAGGTCCGCTCCATGGACAGTGCAATTATTAAAGAATACAACACAGATGAGAATATACATAACTATAGCTATGAAGGAATTAAATAAAAGTAAACAATAAAAATATAAGNTTCCTAAACGCATTACAACGTATTGTGAACAGCCTGAATGACGGCACTTATGTGAACATTAGTTTTAAGGTCACACCAGTCTAGATTGTGTGTGAGGTTGTCTGGGAGTTGATTGACATCTTTTAGCACAATTCGATATTCTATGATTAAATCAACTAATCGAATATTTGAAAATCGTGACACATCCCTGGGACGGATACAGAGAACACTCCATTTATTCACCAGTGCCTTTGTTTCAACGGTAAATAAATATTCTTCTCGTCATCCAGCGACCTGTTGTTCTTCTGAAGTGTCCCGATACTGATTTACTGATTTACTGACCGAGACCGTGAGAGAGATCAGTGTCATCTCACCCGTACAATAAAGATGACTGAAGTGAGCTTCTTTTAAACTAAAGATAAGAGACTCACTTTCAGCACTTTTTTGTACTTATCAGAGATATTGTAGATTGGCTTATACTAGCAAGTTCATTTGTCCTATAATTGATGTTTCTGTCGTCATTCACTCGCCCTCATGTCGTTCCAAACCTGTATGACTTTCTTCTGTGGAACCTAGAGAAGATATTTTGAGAAACACTTTAGTGTTTTTGTCCATACAATGGAAGCCAATGGTCACCGAAACATCTTTTGTGTCCTGCAAAAGAAATAAAGTCATACAGTCTTACACAAATACAAGTACTATACTGTAAAGTGTACTTTCATAAACTAAAAAGTTATTTTGATTAAAGATTACAAGGGCACATTAATTAAAAAAATGATGTGCACGGATAAATAATTTATAACAAACACTGTAATATTCCATAAACATTAAGACATGGTGACTTCAGTTCATGTTTATTTGTATAGCAGTACTGTTTCAAAGCAGCTTCACAGATGCTTGTTTCAGTGTTACAGTTTAGGAAGTGTTCAGTTATCAATCAGAGATCAAAGTCACGTCCATACGCCACTGATATACAGATATATATCTCATGTATTCAGTTAAACAGTGTTGGGCAGCAATTACAACTTGTGCTTGCTATGATTACAACATGAGGATAATGTTTGAAAGATTTGCATGTTGATCTAAAGTTGCTGTCATCTGAAATCATCTGAGAATTGATCTCTCTGTGTGTGTGTGTGTTTAGGAGGCAGGCTGAAGAAAGACTTGAGTTATTTCTTGAGTCAGCGCTTTCAGAAAGGCTTGGCGGATCAGCAGCTGCAGGAGAGTGTCAGGATCAACCTGTACCGCTACGCAGCGCCCTGTGAGTCTCACACCTTCAGACAGACACAAACCTCAGACACAGACACAGACTGACGCTGCTGGAGAGAGTTTGTGTGGTTAAACAGATCATTCAGAAGCTCAGATCTGACACATGCAGCACTGAGCTCGAGGAGCAAACAACTGAAAATACGGAAACGCTAATACTCATTGAATATGCAAGATCAGCTGACATCACTTCTAAGATGGATCTAATATTTACCCTCCAATAATTTTAGAAACGCCGCAAACATGTGCTTCAGTTCCATTAAGTGAATGCAGTTATTCAGAGAGATTGACAGTCTCAGACTCTCTGTGATCTCCAGTCGTACGTTTGGTCGCAGTTTCATCATAAATCCCGGCGGCAGAACTCTTGCCATCTGATTCTGACGGTTCACACGCCTCTCGTAACCCAACACAACCCCGTCACCATCACAAAACAAACCCTTCAACACTCAGACATGATCTTTGCCTCTTCTTCAGTTTAATTCATTAAACAGAGCAACAGGATTTTTGAGCATGTTGTTACAACTTGATTTCATTATATTCAATATGAAACCCAAGTGTGTTTACTCCATTTGTGTCAGCTCTACATGAATCATGTTTGTTGACGTAAAGGTCAGTGGATCTGCAGTTCCCAGCATGCTTTGCTTTAGGAGAGTAAATGTAGAGATTGAGTTTTATTTTATGACTTTTATAGGGAAAGATGTTTAATGTTGGGCATTTAGATGAGTTTCTGTGAAGTTTTTGAGTTTTGTGCACAAGACTGAGAATTAGTTGACCTGTAGTTACAAAGTTACTTATAGCTAGTAGAATGTGTAAAGTATCGAAATAAAGAGCAACCCTTAATTAAACTAAGGAAAGCTTTTCCATGCAATTAGTTTAGCTCTCTACAATAAGAATGAAACAAGTTCATTTAAACAAATTAATACATTTAAAGGATTAGTTCACTTTCAAATGAAAATTAGCCCAAGCTTTACTCACCCTCAAGCCATCCTAGGTGTGTATGACCTTTTTCTTTCTGATGAACACAATCTGAGATATATTAATAAATATCCTGATGCATCCGAGCTTTATAATGGCAGTGAACAGGCTTCACAAGTATGAGATGAAGAAAGTGCTTCCATCCATCATAATCGTACTCCACACGGCTCCGGAGTGATAATAAAAGCCTTCTGAAGTGAAGCGATGTGTTTGTATAAAAAATATTCATATTTGACAAGTTATTAAGTAAAATCTCTAGCTTCTGCCAGACCTCCTTTCGTATTCAACGTCCGAAGAAAGAGTAAACTGGCGTCGCGTCAGTTACACTTTTTCCGTAAGTGGAAAAGAGAAGGCGTACGACGTAGCGTAAGCTTTGATCATAACTTGAATACGGAAGGCAGTCTGGAGGAAGCTAGATATTTTACTTCATAACTTGTTAAATATGGATATTTTTTTTTACACAAACACATCGCTTCGCTTCAGAAAGCCTTTATAGGTTGTTCGCACATGACGTCACAGCAGCAGCGCGAATGAGTCTGGAGGGCAGGGAGGGATTTTTCTATACAGGAATCCTATCAAAAACTCAAAATTCGTATGTTTTGCGTTGTTTATTGTTGCTCAAATCGTTGAAATCGAGAACCCAGAGGGTGTTTATATAGTTTATGTAACTTATACTGTTTTTTTATAACTTATTTCATTTTTTTACTTTAGCATTTTGCGTCTGCTGATACTGAAATGAATATGGATACCTGCTTACCTTTTGTTTTTGACTTGGTTAAATATTCACATTCTTCATGCTATCGTTTGCAGGGAAGAGAAGATATTTTATCCTATTGAATGAGAATTTGGTGTTTTCACTTCAGTTTTGTAGTATTCCGTTCACAATGTTGATCTGGGTACCGTGAAAACAGTCACGCGATGCTGCTTCAGCCGTCGTATGGTAGAAAATGTCCAAATAAAATAAATGTATAACAAGCTGACAGAAGTCGATGCATTTATTTGTTGGAAGCGTGTAAATGTAACTGTAGTTTTAATGTTGTCTTTGTAAATATTCACTTTCCCATATGACCACGAAGGAGAATCGGAGGGTCACATTCAGGACAGACACCGACACACTGTGTTTTTGTATTTATTTCAACAAATGACAACCAAAATCAAACCCATAGAAGCTCGTGAACAGGTTTGAAGTGGCTGTGTGCAAGTTAAAATCATTCACAAGCGAGTGATCATACTCGCAAACATAATGTTAATTACTTATTACACAAAAACCAAATACAAAACTCAGCTAATATGTGATTATTTTGAGTGAAAGGCAGTGGGTTTATTTTGTGNAAACAGTGTCATGTGCTGCTGCTTCAGCCGTCGTATGGTAGAAAATGTCCAAATAAAATAAATGTATAACAAGCTGACATGAAGTCGATGCATTTAGTTGTTGGAAGCGTGTAAATGTAACTGTAGTTTTAATGTTGTCTTTGTAGATATTCACTTTCCCATATGACCACGAAGGAGAATCGGAGGGTCACGTTCAGGGGACAGACACCGACACACTGTGTTTTTGTATTTATTTCAACAAATGACAACCAAAATCAAACCCATAGAAGCTCGTGAACAGGTTTGAAGTGGCTGTGTGCAAGTTATAATCATTCACAAGCGAGTGATCATACTCGCAAACATAATGTTAATTACTTATTACACAAAAACCAAATACAAAACTCAGCTAATATGTGATTATTTTGAGTGAAAGGCAGTGGGTTTATTTTGTGACATTATTACATTTGCTAAAAGTTGTCTTCCCTCACGAAAATTGTTTTACACCGTCCATTTTTTTCCCTGAACGATGATGTGAGCTCCTGTTGCGATTCTCGATTCAGCATAAATGACCAGCAATGGCGACATTTTTCACAATCATGACAGAAATTAACTTCACTAGCAGAAAGGCAGCGAGATATAAACAAACCAAACTAGAACTGAACACGGCGTGACGACAGCTTCACGTCCTCTATATCTACCCCCCCGATGGCAGTCAAGTCTTTCAATTCAGTAGAAAAGTCGCTCCTCTTCATAACATAAGGATCACGTCCAACATATGTTGTGATTTTCTGTTTATACCTTTCTAAACCAGCACAGAAAGGACTTTTCTCCATCTCTTCCATTCTAATTTTCACTGCTTGCCCTCCACCGGAATTTCGCGCGTCACCAGAACCACGTGATTGCAAACAACCTATTAACCCCCGGAGCCGTGTGGAGTACGTTTATGATGGATGGATGTGGATGGAAGCCCTTTCTTCAGCTCATACTCGTTGATCCCGTTCACTGTCATTATAAAGCTCGGATGGGTCAGGATATTTATTAATATGTCTCTGACTGTGTGTTTGTGTCGGGCAGATGACGGCATATGAATATAACCCTAATTCAAAGCAGACATTTCCCGATCACACTGCTGACTGAGTCTCGTGCACACAGCATCACGTTCCTCCAGAAGAGTTGTGCTGGTGGATCTTGTTGATGGTGAGCAGATTAAAAAGGCCGTCCTGTTTGATTGCACGTTCTGCTGTGTCTCTTTCCCTGGTGCCATGTGACTGATAAATCCCGTCAACTGCTTCAATCCCCCTGGGTTTGAGGATTATAATGATTCTCTGAAGGTCTGAATCTGATATATTGGAAAAGAGACTTTAGTCACATGAAGAGAGAGACAGAGTTCAGTGGAAACCAGCAGTGTCCATCTCTGTTTCAGTGGAACACACACAGCAACTCTCGGAAATGATAAATGTGAATTATATATGAGTTATAAAAAAAATAAACAAAGGCCTTTTTCAGCTATCAGGTGTAAGGACAGCTGTTACAGGAGGTAAAATGGGCCTTTAAAGTTGATGATAACATTTCCTAGAGACTTACGTCAACTTTTTTCCTTTTTTTCAGTGAGGCACTTGGCATTTGTTATCACTGACATAATATTTTTGGAATTTTTAATGAAACTTTTGAATTTTTAATGAGTGCGGGTTTTGATGATCACTACTGAGAAAGGAGGTGAAGAAAGATCACAGAATAAAGACTTGAATTTGGGTCAGTTTCTCACACAGAGCAATCATTCTAAAGAAATGTGTTACTTTTATGACCATTTTATTTGACTTTTAATCATCTAGCAGACACTCTTGTCCAAAGCGACTTACAAATGACAGAAGCAGTTGAACCAACAATATGACGTTCCCAGAACTTTCACTAATGTTCTTTAAAAGTTATGTAAATGTTAGGACAAAACATTCTTAAAATAATGTTTATGGAACGTTCTTGTCATGTTATTAATAGTTAATATACATTCTTGTAATGTTGAGAGAAAATGTTCTTAGAACAACGTTCTTGTAACGTCCTTATAATGTTTTTATTATTTTTCTGAATGTTTTAATAAAACGTTCTGATTACAACGTTCATGGAACGTCCTTACAATGTAATTTGTACTTGATGAATGTTGTCATAATGTAGAGAAAATTCTTGAAACGTCTTCATGATGTTAATATTTGTTGAATGTTTTTTAAATGTTTACATAAAACATTGTGAGAACAATTTTAATGGAATGTCCTTAAGAGTCTTATTTATGCTATTTATTTTTAGTCATCCTTCACACATTTCAAAGCAGCTTTACCAAAAATCATGTTATAATGTTTACAATTGGCATGTTTTCATTATGTCTTGGTTTCATTTCAAGGACTCTTAGTTTACTTCTCTTTGTTTTCCTGCTTCATTTGTCCTGTGATCCCGCTCATCATTTGTTGCTATGGTGATTCATCGTGTTAGTTAGATCACACCTGTTGTCTTTTTAGTTCGTTAGCATGTGTATTTAAGTCCTTCAGTTTCCTCTGTTACATTGCCTTCTATGGTTTGGATTATTCTCCTCATGTCGGATTATTCTCTTTTTCATTGGTTTAATAAAGTTACTGTGCTGTTTACTAGCAAATCCCATCCTCGTCTTCTTCATGGACCTGTATCCGTGACAATAATATCTTAATATCTTCCTGCCATATAGTCACATTTAGCAGATTTCCAGCTAACAGGGCACTGTCATGATTCCTGTCTTGTGTTCCCCTGGTCTTGTGCGGACTGTTTTACACCATGTTTTGTAGTCATTTGTAGTTTTTCTTGTTGATTAGTTCTTTGCACCCAGGTGTGTCTTGCTTGCCAGTTACCCCTTGTGTATTTAATCCCCAGTGTTTCTCATGTTCCTTGTCTGGTGTTGTCCTTAGTGAATGTATTGTGTGAGTTTTCAGTTCTGTTTTGCCCCTCATTTGGATCTACTCTGTTTTGGATTTACTCTGGTTTTTGCCTGTGTCTCCTGTTGCTTGGATGCTTTCTTGTTTACAATCTGCATTACAGAAACGAGGAAGAGGAGGATCCAAGTGCAGTACAGCAGTTTATTAACAAAATAACAAGAAACTGATGCTTATGGGGAACTAATCCAATTGCACCGTGCTACAAGCACAGGACAGAAGCCGCTCTGCAAGCCGACACCTAGGGTGCGCTCGATCGAGGGCCCCAAGACCAGCTGTATAAGGAGAGGCTAGTACTTCGGTCGGAGCCTGCTACATGATCCATAAGTGTCTCAAACTGACAACACCCGTGCTTGAAGAGCAGGGCTGTCCAGGTTTTAAAATCTGATAAATGTGGACGGTGAGGACCACCCGGCCACCACACAGATATCTGTGATGGAAACTTCTCTGGACCACGCCCAAGAGGAGGCTAAACCTCTAGTGGTGATTGCTGAAACTGGCCAGAGCGCTTGATATACACTGTCAAGGCCCTTACGGGAGTGGATGGGAAGACTGCTTGTTTTTTGCAAGCAGCAGACCTAACAGTGCTATCACCTGCGTTCTGAACGGGGTGGAGAGCACTTTTGGCACATAGCCTTTTCTCGGCCTAAGGACCACTTTACTGTCGTTAGGGCCGAATTCAAGGCAGGAAGGATCCACAGATCACTAGTCTCCGCCTCAGACGTCATGCCCATGGACCATTTGCTAAATGTCTGATGCATATGGCACACTTATCTGGAAACACTTCAGGATTTTCGAAGTCGTCATCTGGATGGTTGAATTCTACAGGATGTCCGGGAGATGTGTGTGCCGCGTTCTTTAACGGTCCACCTGGAAACAAACGCCATTGACGCATAACCCCCCTCGTGGAAGAAGAACGCCGTTGTGTTTAAAACTGTGACAATGTTCAACTAAACGCTGGATTTTCAAAAGTATGCGAAGTTTGCGGCTCCATTGTTGCAGTAAACGTTCTTGAATGAATAATTTATTAGATGCACACTGAAAGCTGCGATAGAGTCCAGACTTTCTGCCATCAGTCTGAAGGTGTGGCTACGTGAGACTAGCAGATCACCAACTCACTTGACTGATGATAGAGCCAGCAAGAGGGCAGTCTTAAGCGAGAACTGTGGAGAGGTCCCAAGACAGGACTGAACGGGGGCGGGGAGGATTCATTTTCCAGTGGATTCACTGTCCAGACACCGGAGCACGGTTCGCTGCGATGGCTGCCACAACGTGCATTCACGCCATCCAACAGCTCTTGCAGAAATGTGAGAATTGTTACAATCTCATATTTAGTAGGGTTTAATTTCCGAGCTAGGCACCAGCTAGAGAAAATGGACCATTTCTGAGCCTTGCCTCTGAGATCGTTCTCATGACCCCACAGGGGAAGTCTGACAGCTCCAAACATGCAGGTCCCACAACTCTGGTTGGGGATGCCAAATCATCCCCTGGACCTGAGAGAGAAGGTCTCTTCTCAGCGGTATTGGCCATTGGGGTGCTGACAGCAGCTGGATTAGTTCTGGAAACCAAGGCTGGTTTTGTCAGCATGGTGCCACCAGAAGAACTGAACATTTCTCCTCCCTGACCCGACTGATGAGCTGCAGGAGCAGGGCTACCGGAGGGAACACGCAGAGGCACAGGCGAGGCCATCTCTGGGCCAGTGCATCCATCTCCTTCAAGAAGAATGTCTGGCAGTGGGAATTATCTTTCCGGGGGAGGACTGCCGCATGACAGCATGTCCGCTCCTATGTTTGAGGAAAGTTATGAGCTTTCCTGTAGCTCAGTGGTTAGAGCATGGCACTAGCGATGCCAAGGTCATGGGTTCGATCCCAGGGATTGCACATACTCAGATACAAATGTATACTATAATGCAATGTAAGTCGCTTTGGATAAAAGCATCTGCCAAATGCATAAATGTAAATGTAAATGTAATGTTTGAGGAGCCCGGCACGTGAACCATGAGAGCTGTCATCTGAGACCGAAGTGTGGATCACGCCCATAAAGCGTGGTGTCTGCGAGTGAACTGGAGCGAGTAACCTCATTCTATTATCCCCAAAATCCAGCTCGACACTCCGTGGATGGCTTGCCATGTCTGGAATCGAGTGGCAAATGGATGAAGTGCCACGGGCTGTGTCTAGAATTGAGAGGAGGAGGAATGTTCTTTTTGTGAGAAAACACTCGCGGTGCGACAATTGCAACAACGTCACAGGAAATTAGCTCTTTTAGTAGTCGCCGGATGGCCGCAGGGGAAAATCGATGGATTAGTTTGCTTGCTGAAGTGTTTGTTCCGCTGCGAGGCTTGTTCAATGGCAAAAAAAAAAAATACGAGAAGAGCGTCAAGGCTTTAGTCTTCTTCGAAGCAGCAAGATGATCTTCGTGCTGAGGGAGAAAGATCTGAAATTGCTGCTTTTCTGCGTGACTTTATAGGCATAACTGAATGGGAATGTTAGCAAAACATTCTAAGAACATATTTTTGTTAGCTGTGGTTGTTCTGTAGGCAAACATCAGTGCCTTGATTTTGATGTGAGCCAAGAGAACATTACAATACAGTCTGGGTAGAACAAGTGCTTGGACCAGGAGTTGTGTAGCATGCTCCGATAGGAAGGCTCTGATCTTTCTAATGTTGTATAAGGCAAATCTGCTGGACCGGGCAGTTCTAGCAATGTGGTCTATAAAGTTTAACTGATCATCCATCACAACTCCAAGGTTCCTGGCTGTCCTGGATGGAGTTATGGATGAGAACCTAGCTGAGCGGTTCTGTCTTTGCAAGGTTGATTCAGAATAGGTGCTCTTTACGTTCATGAAAGGACTTGTTCATGTGAGAAATGTCATTCTGACAAAAGGCAACCAAGACGCTCACTTCAGAGAAGAAAGCATAAGTGTTGTTTTTTGAAGTTTATAGGCATGTGTTTTTCTCAAATGGTGTGCATGTGTCCATCCAAAATTGTGAATTTAACTTATGAGCAAAATTGGAATAATGCATTAAACTTTGGCGTATAAACGAAGTCAGGCATCCAAGACCAAGTCCTATCTATTTGAATGGGGGAATCCTGAAATCTCAAAAACTGCTTGGCGAACTCACAATTAAATAACATATTTCAAATCAGCAACAACATCTGGCATGAATTGACCCATAAATGTTGTTTCTTATGCACAAATAGCATTAAAAAATGTGCAGTGACTCACTGACTTTATCAATCAGCGTTTGGATCTTTTGCTTAGAAGGCGGGACATATTCCGCCATTTTGCGTGTTGCATTTTGGAATCCCATTCATAACTAATAGGAGTGAACCATCTTTCTATATCTAAAGTCTTTGGTATAAAGCAGCGTTTCCATCAAAATTTCCAACACAATCATGATTTCCAAGGAAATTGGTGCAAAATATCAGAGCGTCAGACGAAACACAATAAACGCTGTCATGTGATCTTGCGTTCGGATGCTGGTGTTTGGGAACACAATCGTGTGAGACGCTTCAGGAGGAATTAAACCAAATCATTCTGATGACAGACTTTGACTCAGAACCACCAAACCAACATTTGAGATGCTGCGATGTTATTGGTCCACTGGTTAGTCCAGTTATCCAATCACAGCCTCTGCTGAGCCAAAGTAACATGAGGTTTTGAGGGATTTATTCAGTAAATGTGTTTCCATTGTAGTTTATATGCATGTCTTATTATTGGATAAAACATTTATCCACCTCAATTGACCGCATAAGTTTTTATGCTTATTTTTAGAATTTATAACTTGCCGTTTTAATCCAGTGTCTTAAATGCAATACCCCAAAAATGTACATAAAAATAGCTATATAAAAACATAGCTATTGTGCAGAGGTCAAGATTTCATTTTTGTTTCTTGCCCAACCTTCAGAACACTTAGAAAATACAGCCTGTATCACGTGGGATTATCTTAGGATACTTTTGACTAAAGGAGAAAAGCCATTGAGTGAGCAGGACTTATTATTTCTCTTTTTTATTTTCCAAAAAGAAAGAAGGTCATACGGCTTTAGAATAACACCAGCGTGAGTAAATAATGAATGGAGTATCCTTTTTTGTAAGAACTCTCCCTCTCATCTTTTTTCAGCAATCAAGAACGCACAGCAGGAGAGTTTCACACATGCACGTTCAACCGTACGCAGAATGCACAAGTCTTTTTGCGCCAAATGAGTAATCCTCTGACGTGATGTATACGCAGGATGTAGGAGTATCGTAAGCTTCGACGCCTCTCGCGGTTCAAACAAATAGGGCTGTGCTCTTCTATCGAAATCCTCCAACATTTCTCTTTAAAAATGGGGATTTGCCAGTGATTTGTTTTGCTCTATCCTCTGCGCCTCTGTGTTCGTCATTACGTTGTGCGTCAGGTCAAAGGATACTCTTCCGCCGCAAATCGACTTGCACATTCTGCGTACGGTCATTCGCCGGAAGCTAGTTATTTGATTTTATAAAGTTTTAAATATAGATATTTTTCTCACAAAAACACATCACTTTGCTTCAGAAGACCTTTTTTAACCCACTGGAGTCGTATGGATTACTTTTTTATGGATGGATGTATAATTTTTTACTTCAAAATGTGACCCCCTCCCCCATTCACAACCATTCTAAACCTTGGAGGACTAAAGGCTGATTTATTCTTCTGCGTCGAGTGTACGGCGTAGGCTGTTTGTACCACGCGTAGCCTACGACATAGCCTGACGTGCACCTTTTCAAAAATGTAACAACGCGTCAATTCTACGCGGACCGCAAGCGCTGTGATTGGTCTGCTAGAACCCCTCCCTCGGGTCAAAAAATGGCGCGGAGCAATCGGAGAAGAGCGAGCATTTTCAACTTCCATAAGAATGAAAAACGCTCTGTTTCAGGGGACACATTCAGTCAAACTGCAACAAAAGTCGTTAACTATTTGCCGCTTCTCTGCCGTTTCTGTATGTAAGCTTCTCTGACAACGTACATGACGAGCTGCTGCTTCCTTGGCTTTTGTTTTGATACTCAACATGACTGCGGACACTGCCTCCTAGTGGTCTGCATGCATGTCGACGCGGACAACGACGCAGAAGTATAAATGAAAACGGAGCATAGCAGAGGCTCCGGCGTAGGTCCGACGCAAGAAGTATAAATCAGCCTTAAGGCCTGTTCACACCAGGACGAATTTCGCGCGATTTTTGCCGACGTTTAACGTTGAAAGCATAATTTTTAAAAAAACGCCTCGGGTTCATTTTTTTGGTTTGACGCGCCGCGTTAAAAACTGGCCGACCAATGAGAGTGGCTCTTTTGTTCACGTGCCTGGAGCTGCTGAAGTTACAGTAAAACACGACTTGGTGGCGCTCAAGCACAAAACAGTCTTGCCGAGCACACAAGACGACGAAGAGAAAGTAAGTAGACGAGGAAGATCCCTACAAACTATCCCTGCGTCTCAAACAGCTCCCTAGCTATGTTGTGTGCCGTGTAAATGAATGTGGCCGACTCCCTGATCAGTGCCCTGACTAGTGAACTAGGCTGATTGAGACGCACTATGGGTGCTCTGCCACTTCTTGGCCACACATTTTTACTTAGTTTTTTTTTTCTTTTAAATTCAAGAAATATAATTGAGAATGTCTATTTCATAAATATGGCTTTCCTGTAGCTCAGTGGTTAGAGCATGGCACTAGCAATGCCAAGGTCATGGGTTCGATCCCAGGGATTGCACATACTCGGATATAAATGTATAGTATAATGCAATGTAAGTCGCTTTGGATAAAAGCGTAAATGTAAATACGTTTATTTGCACTACCGTTTCTGACTACCATCTCTCATAGGCTGTCATATATATGCCATTTAATGTCTGCATGTGTATCTTCTTCAACTTTATTAATATCATAAATATGTTTATTTGCACTACCGTTAAGCACGAGCGTCACGCTGGCAGGGAGTGAATTTGCACGTTCACTCTGCGCATCGCCAGTGAAAATCGCTTGGGTATGAACACAAAAAACGTCTCGAAAAACGCTGACGATAAACGCGTGCGATATTCGTCCCGGTGTGTACAGGCCTTTAAGGATATTTTTAAATCTCTGATTTAGTTTTATCTGAAAGAAGATAGTGATATACAACTAGGATGGCTTGAGGGTGAGTAAATACAGAATATGGTAATTTTCATTTCTGGGTGAACTATCCCTTTAAGAGCCGCTGGTTTGAGAGCGGGAGAGCGCATGGATGCTGGCGGTTCATGCAGCAGGATGGAGGACAAGATGGAGGCGCACAGCAACATCTGAGAAACACGCGCGCGCGCGTAATGGAGAGGCAGGACTGTGCAGTCCAGCGGTTTAGCACATAAAGCACGATCGGGTGGTGGAGGATATTCACAAAACTGTGCCTGCCTCTTCAGCATCTTTAGAGCATGTCTACCATAGCCAGAAACATGTCAGTGAGACCCAAAAATATAGTTTCGTGCCCAGAATCTCTACCCTGTTGAAGAGAGCAGCAGGGATATTTTGGATGCATGGGATGGGATGCATGTAGCATGCTCTAAAACACATTATACCACCATCCCGAAAGCGGTCGCTGAGTTTTGCACAAGCATTGCAGAAACGAGGACAAGCGCGCGCCGTCACGAGGATGTCTTTGTCCGCCTTTGTTGTGTTTGTGCGCCGCTCCCCGCCCCCATCTGCACTCCTGCTGGCCGGAGCCCGCTAACAGGTGCTCGTTCCTCCAGAGGTTCCCCCTCCACAGATGGCTTTTGTTATGGTGCGCAGTAAACCCACAAACTCTCTCTCTCTCTCTCTGTCCGTTCGTTCTGTTCTCCCAGCTGCTGCTTCCTGCTAAAGCAAAGTTATCCCTGATCCCGCTCAGCGTCCCTCCTCCCCCCCTCTCTCTCTCTCTTCCCTCCCCCATCTGATCTCCCTCTGCACCTCATTCTACAAATCCTCGCCGCCGCACGCGCGCTTTCGTCGGGTTCGCCGTGTTGCAGCTCCGCATCTCTTCCGCAGCGATCGGACACTTTTCTCCGACACAAAGGCAGGATTAGCGCCCGAGGACCGTGCGCGGTGGATGCGGAAGGGACTCGTTTGACATCAGGCAAGTGGATTTGTCTTTCGCCATACTCTAATGTGCGCGTTTAAACGCGTTATGGAGCGGCGCAGATTTGCGGCGGCTCAGCCTGACATCAGAAGCTGCTCCATCAGGACTGTTCATCCGTATCCCGTGATCAGCTTAGTTAATGGTGTGCTAATGGCTGTGCTAGTGTTGATGTTTTGAAATGGCTGTCCTGTTTCATCCAGAGCTTGGCGAACACTGCTGTGAAGAGGAAGCTGAAGGTGACAGTGTTGATTTGGGGAGCAGATGCTGTGAAGATCTCTGTGTGGGAAAAGCCATTTTGATACATCAGTTGTTGTTCTGTGGTACCTGTGCTGATTTATCTCTTCGTGTGAGGTCGGTTTGGCAAAATCCATATGATTGATGCTTATTGCTTTTCCACATGACACACATTACATCTGAAACACAGCTGTCAGATTGCTCATTGGTTTATCAAGACATTTTTGGTAGATCCACACAGAATTTGGCATTGGAGTTTAGGAAAGGCTCTATAAACACACTGGGCATGTTTGATCGAATCAGAGGTTATTATGCATTAAATGTCCATGTTGCATACAACACATCCCAAATACAGTCAAACCAAACGACACATCAGAAGAGTTACGAGTGGCGACACTCATATTTTGAACTGTTAAAAGCTCACTAAGTGAATTAATATCAAGAAACCCCACAGATTACTGCCTCGATCCTGCAATGTTTGTTTTGATCAAGCGTTTGTGCTGCTTTTGCTATAGAAATCATTTATGATCGATGCGAGTTACTCTAAAAGACTTAACAGTTCATAATTGTGTTAAATCTGGAGTAACTTTATGATTATATCATAGTTCATCACATTATAGAGTGGCGGAGGGATGACGTATTTTTGTAGGTTAACCGTTAAGGGTTAGTTCACCCAAAAATGAAGTTTCTGTCATTAATTACTCTCCCTCATGTCGTTCCACACCCGTAAGACCTTCAGAACACACATTAAGATATTTTTGATGAAATAGTCCATAGACAGCAATATAATCAACACTTTCAAGGTCCAGAAAGGTACTAAAGACGTCGTTAAAACAGTCATGTGACTGCAGTGGTTCAACCTTAATGTTATGAAGAGACGAGAATACTTTTTGTGCGCAAAAACAAAACAAACATAACGACTTTATTCATCATTCTCTTCTCTTCTGTGTCATTCTCATACGTTGTTTACGTCCAGCGCTTCCAGGTTCTACATCAGAACGCCGACTCATTATTGGCCGGCTCCTGCATCAGCTGATCACGTGATCAGCTTTGGCCAATGCTGAGCCGGCATTCGGACGTAAACACGGAAGCTTCACTGTGTTACTGCGTCACCTGCGTAAGATAATGACAGAAGAGAAGAGATTGATGAATAAAGTCCTTATTTTTGTTTTGTTTTTGAGCACAAAAAGTATTCTCGTCTCTTCATTACATTAAGGTTGAACCACTGCAGTCACATGACTGTTTTAATGATGTCTTTAGTACCTTTCTGGACCTTGAAAGTGTTGATTATATTGCTGTCTATGGACTATTTCATCAAAAATATCTTAATGTGTGTTCTGAAGATGAATGAAGGTCTTACGGGTGTGGAACGACATGAGGGAGAGGAATTAATGACAGAAACTTCATTTTTGGGTGAACTAACACATAAGTTCACATCACACTGGCTCTCTTGACAAAAACCCAACAGAATTTCGGATTATTGCAGAAAATAAGGTCTGTAACTAACAACAAGCTTATGATTCTTACATGTTTTGTTCATCGACTTTTATGAATTTGAAAGTTCAAGGTATAATAGTTCACAAGAGCTCGATTATAAACTCAGTGAGGCTGTGAAAGCGTCTAGTGAGTAGATGATGATGTTGAATGACAACCTCTCTAGTCCCATTCTGACACTTGTTAGAAACCACCTTTTACAAGACAAGTAAAAGCTTTAAAAAAATCACAAGAGGTTATTTCTGATGAATGTTGTCGAATAAAACGTGAAAATATCTTGAGCTTGTGTTCACCACAGACCTTATTTCAGGTATTGAAACCCATTGACTTCAGGATGATGGACCTGGAAGTTTCCGGCCTACAAATCATCCCTGCAGCTCTATTGCTTATGTTTGGCTCAGGTTTTAATTCAGTGTGCAACTAGTTTATGAGGTGCAGAAAAGAGCGCTAACCTTGAACTAGTTCCAGCAACTGAGAAAAGTTCTTGCTGAGGAAAAAAAGGCCTATCAAGATGTTGAAAAACATATTTCAGTGCGTCTGCCAAAACACATCTGTGTGAACGTCAGTAACAGAGCAGTTATATTTGAGCTGTGCTGTACTGAAGGGGTGTAACGGTACATGTATTCATCACGGGTCGCTGCGCACAGTCAGTCACAGGCGAGCCACGTCCAATCCAGAAGGGGGCGCGCATGATAATGCAACACTGTTTGCTAACTGCCACAACAGGAAAGAGAGCAGAAGAAGAAGAAGAGATGATCTATTCACCAACCCAAAACGCAAGAGTTCAGACGAAACGTTTCGATTAATTTTTGGCGCGCTCCACAAACAGGACGGCATTCTGTTTGTTTTCTTTATTTTACAAAAGCACAGTTGTTTTTATTGCCAATGTACACAAATAAAAATAGACCCTTTACAGTTTTACAGTTATTCTATTTATTTTCTACTTTTATAACACGAGATGCTTTTCAGTTTTGTTGCTGATTGCGACCAAATACCTTTTGTTTGTTTTTTCAGTCCTGCAAAAAAACAGGCTTGTGCAAGAGAGCATTCTGTTGACCGCTCGGTGGAACAACCTGTAACTTGCACTACTGTCTGTTAAAAACAAATGAAAAGAAACGTAGCATTGGGGATTTGTTGCTTTTTCCTGTTGTACCGTACTGGTATCGAACCATGACTTCTGTGTACCGTTATCCCTCTAATAGTCGCAGCTAAACATCGTAACAGAAGAAGATGTGCGTATGTACAGTCTGTGCAGTTTCATCAGTCAGAGCGGTTGAGTCATAATTGGATTAATGGGTCTTGAATGAACATGCATTTGAGTACTCAACATTACATTGCATTTATTTCAGATGTGGCCATATTTGGGTTAGCATAAGGAAAGTAAGGTTTATGTGGATGTGTCCACGTGACTCGAGCTCTGTGTAATGTCATCTGACAGCTTTATGTGAGGAACAGACTCAAATTGCAGTAGTTGTTCAGTGATGTTCATCACAGCTCTCAAATCTCATTCACACGTGTGTGTTATTGACCTCAAACTCCTTTTAATGGCACAACAGTCAAATTATGTAGCCATTTTGTCACAGATCCTTTAAACTAAATAATTTTGAAAAATCTCTATCTTTTTTCTTTCTTTTTTTCCCCAGAATAATCTATCTTGATATTGCTTTCAATAACAGTACAGTATTACAGCTGGTTTGTGATTGTGTCATGTGGTTGTGGACTGAAAAGCAGGTGTGATGGTTTGATTTGAGTTCTGACTCTAGATCGTGTGTGTGTATGAAGGAATGTTGTAACACATTGTCTTAGATGCGATAAAAGGCGTCTTTTCCATGTTAATCAGAGTTTTTGTCCTAACCAGTGAGCTGGAACAACAACGTACAGAATATGATAGAGCTGCACGGTTAATCGTTAAAAGATCGCAGTCTGGATTCGAACACCCACACGATCTTATTTGTATTATTAAATGACAGCAATTCAGCTGTATCTATTAAAGGTGATACAGAGGATCTTTTCGTCGACTGAGAAACCAAAGACTGTTAGTGAGATTTTGAAATGAGCGCATGCGTAAGAACAACCCCCTCCTTCACAGCTCATATCGAAGGAACGCCTCCTAAAACTCGTGTATGAGTATTGGAACACGAGTGTTTACCACCGGCATTCGCTGTGTCGTGTTAAGGGGGTCGCACACCAGACGCAAGGCTCAGCGCCGCGACACGTCTCTAAAAATGCATTGTTTTGTATGTCTGAGTGTACGCACACCGGCGGCGACATTCGGCGCCTGGCTACGACTCAGAAAACAATAGAAAACAATGTGTTCTAATTTTAAAGACGTGGTGCGGCGCTGAGCTTCGCGTCCGGTGTGCGACCCCCTTTAGTGGATTCATTATGTCGGACTCACCGCAGGTAACTCATAATCTGCAGTTGTTACTCCTGTCTCCTGACAAAAACATTGCATGCGGCGGCTGTGGAGTGTGGAAAGTTACTGGAGCGCGCAGCCGCGCGTCTCTCACAAGGAACGTCATGGCAGTGATTGACAAGCCAGAGGGCCAATCGTTTACGCGATGATTGTCTGATGTTTTTAAGGCCCTACCTCGTGCACAGATGATGTATATTAATAATATTCCTTTCAGTGCGCCTAATAAATAGTCTTTTATCAGTTAGTGAAGACAGTTTCAAGTAATATTGCAAAAATGTATAAAACAAAACATCCTCTTTAGCACCTTTAAACCTTTGACAAGTGCGATCTTAGCGAACATTCAGATCTGTGTTCTGGTCCAGAGAGAGACGTTGTCATGTATAGATATGAAACGGCTCATATCATGAAATATCTTACAGTAATTCACATCATCACAGAAGAACTGGATAAAAGTTTATAGTTCAGATATAAACACTGATGTCTACAGTAGAGATCAAAATAGAGTAAATCACCTTTGAAAGAAACTTGACACTTCAAATAAAGATTGTGTCAATGACATCATTACACCAGTAGGTGGAGACAAGTGACTGTTAAGTTTTTTTCATTGAATCATTTTTTGGCGCTCTAGCGGTTAATAAACAGAACTGCACGCGTCTTATGGAAGAACATTGTAGCCGGAGCTACTTTTCTCCGTGTATGTCTATGGCGGGTCACGCAGGCACTGTGATACTCTGCGGCGGGTCCTAGCAGTCCCGTCTGAAATAGTCTGAACATAAACACTTATTATAAGTGTACCGTAATGATTCAGAGTAAGACAAACACACGGTTTGGAAAATGGATTCATGTTGTACATTCTCATTATATAATTTTTGTAAATTTTGAAGAAATTCTTTCAAAAATACTGATTCATCCAGTAATAAAACAACTGAGTCATTGAATCATTCACTCAAGCCATTTAAAAAGATAAATAAAAATAATTCAAAATAATCAGACATCTCTTAAATAGATTGTCAATTAACATTTAGTCAGAACCTCTAGTAAATTACATGTTATTTTGTTTAGTTGTCTGTTCAGAATCGTGAGAGAATCGTAATTGTGATTCTCCATTTATCCAGAACCGTGCAGCTCTAGAACTCAGGTTCTGATTATGTGCTTTATTAAATGTTAAAAGAATTTAATGTGAGTTTGAATATCATTTATAGCTAAAGTGACAATAAATAATTCACCTGTTTAAACTGCAAACAAACAAGTGTGTTCTATGACAAAGATTGATTCAGTCAGTATGTATTTTTAATAATGTTAAATTGGTTTAATATTTATTAATTTGATTATTTATCCATTTGGTTGTGAGTGCACAGTGTTTTCAGAGAGACTCCACCCACACGCTCTTCTGATTGGCTGGTATTTGTGATTGATTTTGTGTTGTCTCGGAGTCGTGTCGCCTCTGGTGTGGACAGACAAACTGTTTGTTGCAGACGGTGTAATACTTTGTGAAGTGTTTCCTGCACATGGAGATGTTTTTCTCAGTGAGTATATTAAAGGAGACCCATATTTCAGTTGGATATCAATTGGTTATGAGCATCTCTGTGCTCATGGGACACGTGAGATGAATCTAGTGGAAAATGATATTACAGATCGAGACGGATAGTTTGTGTCCAGGTTCAATATTTTGACATGGTGTGATCCAGGCAGAGACGAGGAGCAACTTGAGCTGAATATCTTCCACGTCTAGCTCATAAAGGACAGATGGCTCTTGGTTCTCTGCTTTCAATCTCTGTCTCACACACACACACACACTCACACACTCTCTCACACACACACACACACACACACACACACAGAGCTTATCCAATTCATCTCGGCATTGTGGCCGGCCCAGTGCTGCACAGAGACTCTTTTCACAGGCGAAGCGGGCAGCTGCAGCGTGAGGAAGCGACACACTGAGAGATCCGCCAATCTTATGCTAGGAGAGAAAAACAGTGCAATAAGAGGAAGAGGCCTGAGGTTTGTGACGGTGGGCGGAGCTTGTGAAGAGGGAGGGGCGTGAGTGGTGTCACAAACAGTCGAGGTCAGGGCCAGATGCTCTCCAAACAAAGAAGTATTTCTCAGGAAACGACACTGGGAAGCGTGGTGCTCGCCATTGTGTGTGTGTGTGTGTGTGTCGCTGCATTGCAGAGGTCTATGGGAGTCATTTGCTTTAATGACTCACATTCACCCTTTTTTTCCGGCTTCAGGCCTAATGGCTTTTCTGCCTACACGTGTTGTTGTGAACTGACCTGTAAGACTATAAACGTTAACACTTCAGCTTACTTTGACTAAAATCAAACTTTTCTTTCTGCAGATTGCGTCATTATGTCAGTCTTAATGAGTGAGTTGTTGAATTATTCACTCAACTGCTGTGACGCGCAGCGGAGCTTCTGCTCTGGCTTGTCTTTGGTCGTCCTGAAGGCAGTTTCTCTGGCTCTGTCAGTGGTGTTCGGAGCTTCATCATGTGACACTGAAGAAAACTAAGCTGTCAAAAAGTAGTGTTATTCGTCCCTCGTCGTGAGCGTAGTTGGTTTGGATAAAAACTCTGATTGATATGGAGAGATACTTTATCGTGTCTCACTTTATCTAGTTAACTTCTTGTTTATTGAACTGTTTCATAAAAGCAAAAGCACAGTTGCAGTTTGGTCTGAAAATGAGTGCAGCCTGGAAAGAACAAGTTTTACATTTATTATTTATGTATTTGTTTATTTAATCATTCATTTTTTTAGGCATATGTTCTTCGGTGGGTCAGAGATACTGTATGTACTTTCATAGATTCCTTATTTTAAAACATTTGTTGTAAAATGTTATATTAAAGGCACAGTGTGTAAGTTTGGCCGCTAGAGATCTCTTATTCAGAGCGATATAAGGCGTAGCTTGATGAAGCTGTGAATGAGCGTGGGATCATGGGAGTTGTCTTCATCTCCACAGCCAATGGAAATCAATCCGATGGGATTCGGGCAGAACTCATGTTCATAGATGAGCTCATGTATTAAAGTTTTATTAATGTTACTGTGGAGTGAAGCAGGACGGAGCGAGAGCCTGGGACATTTTACGTTTCTGTTTTATTATGCTGATACGCTGCAGTCGCTGCTGCCGCTCATTTCACTTTAACATCCGCCTCCTTCTTCCCTGAACTTTGTTACAGTCACGTTTGATCACTTAAATTCACATTATTTTATCTCATTCTAATGAAACAGCTGCTGAATTACTAATACAGGTCAGTTTATCTGATGAATTAAGATTGTTACTCTGTGTGTTTTTCACACTGCAGTAAACTAGATCGATATTAGAATATCATATTAATAAAAGATGGATCTCTTGTGTTCATACATGGCATGAAATTAATTTAAAATATATTGTATGTTGGAGAAAATGTTGTATTAGTGTTACTGCAGATAAAGCTCTTTCTGATTATGTTGTTAGTCACTCGACGGAATAATGACGTCTCTGACGTACAAACATTTTACTCGCGGTAAATCAAGAAAACGAGAGATTTATACAATAAGATTAAACGTGTTGAGTTATATAACAATGATTAGTTTTCTGTCAATGAATGGATCCAAACAGTTGCTCATCTGTCTAATAAAACACATAATAGATTAAAGCGTCTTTGGTGTTTCATGGTTTCTACGGAAGTAAAACCGGAAATCGAGGGTAATGCGGATATGACATCATTAACAGGTGACGTGATGACACGGGCCGTTAAACTGGTTAAAATAGCTGAATTATCTGATTTAAATAGTATTGGAAACATTTGGGATAATGTAAGTACACAAGTCAACAAAATATATAACACTGTTCTTGTGGTTTTTGGATATTTAATCCAAAAATCTTACATATTGTGCATTTATTGTTAATAAACACAGGAACCTGTTTTGGAGCAACACATCGTACATTTTGGTGTAGGCATGCATCGGGTTGGCATTATGGGTGCAAATGGTGAAAGGGTTCGATGCTCTTCTGTGTTTTATCTAAGTGTGTCTTGTGGAGTGACTACAGAAATTGAAATCTACAGGTAACGCAAATACACACTAAATACACATAGTCACGCAATACTGTTGTTAACATTAACAATTTGAGAACAAAGTATAACAATAATTTGCACTGTTTGACGTGTACAGTATCCACCGGTGACTGACAGCAAACATTAGATTAATCCGCGCTGAGGAGTCGTGCCGATGCACAACCCACGTAAAGATGATAATTCCACAAATCACTGCAATTGCAGGTTTCAAACAGAGATGGTGACAAAGAGGCAAAACTTACGGACTGCAGCTTTAAATCGATATTAAAGTTTTGTTGCTCTTAGTATGAATGTGTTACCCTTAAGGTTATCTGTAAGCTAGTGTGCCCAAAAACAATGACAAAGTTACATTTAAAGAGATCTTAGTCTTGTGGGAAGGGGAAACATTGTGAATGAAACTGACTTAACCACAGTTCCTATATCAATATCCTAACAAACTGATTAGACTTATATAGTGCTGTATATTAGCTGTTCATGCGATCTTGACGTCTCTCATGTGTTGAGGTTCTTTTCATACACGAGAAGTGATGCAAATGAGCACATGACTGCCGTTGTTGGTAACAAACACTAAGCCCTGCGCATGAAAATATCCTGCATCAGTCTAAATATTTGGCGCAGAGGCTCTGGAGGTTTAGGGTTAGTGCCCTCGACCCATTCTCTGTTGAGTGTCTTACCTGAATATTAATGCTGATTATTATTTTGTCTTTATTATAATTTGGCCTGTTATTATATTTCCACTACCATTCAAATGTTTGGGTTCAGTATAATAATTTTTTTTAAAGAAATGGATGCTTTCATTCAGCGAGGATTCATTACATTGATTCAACAATAAGTGTAATCATTTTATTTAAAAGGCTTTAAGTTGGTGATTTTCAGAGCTGGCGATGTTGATGTGTCTTTTCTGCTCTCTAGCCTGCAAATGTGCAAGACAAATTTAAAAAGACAGTAAAAACATACTGTTAATAAACATTTTGTATTTTAAATAATTTAAAATAATTCACATTTCTATTTTCCATTTCATATTGCTATTTCAATCTTTGTTCATCAAAAAATCCTGATAAAAACACCCTCACAAATTCCACATTTCATTAATCAGCACAACTGTTTTCAACATTGATAATAATCATAAATGTTTCTTGAGCAGCAAATCATCATATCAGAATGATTCTGAAGGATCATGTGACACTGAAGACTGGAGTAATGATGCTTTGCCATCACAGGAAAAAATACATTTTAAAATATATTCAAATAGAAACAGTTCTTTGAAATTACAGTGATATTTCACAATATTCCTGATTTTACTGTATTTCTGATCAGTCATGTGAGCAGAAGAGACTTCTTCAAAAACATTAAAAACCCCAAACTTCTGATCTGTGGTGCATTATATATTTTTATTAATAATAAACATCAAAAAGTATATATTAGAATTATTATTATTTGTAGTAGTAGTATTACTATTATTCATCTATATATCATTTAAAAAGCTTGTCATTTAAAGACACATGACACATTTTATTGGATAGTTGAAAAATCATTACCATTAGATTCCAATGAGCAAAAAAAAGCAACGTGAAATGATATTTAAGAGTGTTAGATAAAGGCTTCAGAACTCTTGCGTCACTGAGATAAACTGACGTGTTTGTGGCTCACGTTCTAATCCTGAGCGTTGAGAAGAAGAGTTTGACAGCGAGAAGCTGAAGCCGTTCTGCTGACGTCAGTCTGTGGTTTGACATGAGTGGAATCAGCGCACATTTATCATGTATGACTGCGTCTGAGCAGACTGAATATCATATATCATGCTTTATGTTTGTTTCTGTTGTATGTGTTGAATTATACAGCAGTTAGTGCCGTTTATAAAGGCATTTTTTGTTGTTTTGAGACGTTCACTAGATCACCTGACAGACGTATGACTGATGAGTATCACATCCAGTCATCGAGTGCTGAGAAAAAACAGACATCGTAAATATCAGAATACAGAGATGAATCACGTGATTGTCTAAAAATAGACATGCCTCATTTCATTTAGTCTTGTTTATTTTATGGGGTTTAGTGTGTGATATACGGCGGTGTGTGTTTGTGACCTATTTTAAATGATGTTTTGGCCCAGTGCATGTACAGTATGTCAATGTGAGTGTGATCTGATACTGCACATCGTGAGCTGTGTGATCTCAACACTGAGAGTGTGTGTGTGTGTGTGTGTGGAAACAAAAGCTAGAACTGTGTTTGGGTGAAGGTGTAGAACATGATTGTGTGGAATGAGATTCTCCGTTTATTCAGAATGGTGCAGCTGTAATTTACAGTAGAGTACAGTTGTAATAGGGTGCAGATGTAAGCCTGTAAGTCTCTCACTTCTCAAGCTCATCATCATCATCTGTGTGTACGTTCACATCCTCTCTCTGTGCCGAAACAAAGCATGTGGTTCACATTCCTGGGCAGATATCTGAGGAAGATTTTTGTTTATAAATCATTATTTCTATCTGATCATTAAACAAACTGAATAATATTGGAATTATTGTTTTGTCCTAACATTTGCTAGGTCACTGAGATCATTAGCCACGTTTACATGTACACTTTTTTTAAAATTCAGATTAAAATCATTCCGATTGAAAGATTCGGTGTACTGTTTACATGAGGCGTTCTCTAATCCGATATGTGTTTACATGTGCCGGCGCTTTCAATCGGAATTATTTTGTGACATGCGCACATTAGCTCATGTCCTGTTTGCCACCTTGTATTCCTGTCAACATGGAGTTCCATCATTTCTTATGCATGCTATTTTTATGTAAAGTGTTGCCCTTAATCAAGCAACAGTGTGGATTTGTAGCATATTACTGCTGGAAGGTATGGGGAAAAGATGGGCGCAGGAATCTGACCTGTTTGGCGGCTGTGCATCAGGAGCATCTCAATACTACCCCTCCCTCCGAAGAAAAGCAGAAGCTTCAGTGTATTTAATAAATGTGTTGTTTCAGTTTTACTTCAGTTTGATTTTGTCGCCGCCGTTTTGCATTCTGACGACCCCTGACCTCTTGACGTGATGACGTAGATGCAAAGTAATCGGTTTAACGCGTTTACATGGCAGAATTTTTATTTTGTTCGGTTTATAGAAAGGTTTTTCCCACCCCTCTCAAACCGATTACAATGGGCATTTTTATTCTGATTGAGGTGTTTATATGGAGCATTTTCATTCGGATTGGACTTTTAAACCGATTACAATGCTCCATGTAAACGCACCTAATGTAAAGTTACTTTGTTTCCCATGTTGACTGACAGCTCTCCTGTCCTCGTGTTGAGAGAATCGTGAGTAAGTTCAGAGGTGTTGTGTGTGAACACTGTAGTTCTGGACTAATGTGAGCATTTACTCATCTCACAAAAACACACTCAGTATTCCTCAATATGAATAAAAACAGTGAAATACAAACTCACAATATTACGCAAACTTGCTATAATTAAATATGTTAACACAAATATACTTTATGTATTTAATCTCACTTTATTAACCAATGTCTTTCCTGCTGACGTTCAATAATCCAATTCAACCATAAGAAAACATCACTTTTTTTTTATTGCTGAAGTAAGAGTGTTGAACTTTCTTTCTTGTAAAATGTCAGTGTTTTGAAGGGCTATTATCTCATTTACCCAGTATGAGGATGATCGTAACAGAACTTCTTGTCTTTAAGTGTGGATTATATCTGTAGGTTTATCATGTTTGTTTTGTTGGTAGACTTTTTCTGAGTGATGAGAGAGAAATACCATGTTTATTTTGTCCAGTATTTGTGCAAGACAGCAAAAAGCAGAAACATTATAACTACTCCCGCTGATAAAGAAGCTGTTGATATAAAACTAGAGTCACAGACTGTCAGGGTTTCGCCAGGCTTTATTGAACTATAGAATAAACTACAGAATGTTAATATCTTGATGACAGTGAGTTTTGATTTACAGGAACACAACAGACGTGAGTAATAAACCTCTTTGCAGTATCACTGAATGTCACATGATTCACAGTTGTATCACCTCTCAATAACTGCATTTTTTCTGAGTTGGCAAGTAGTGTTTCCTCACTCAACCACACACAAATACTTCAGAAACACTATATTAAAAACAGGCCCAAAGTAGAAGCTCAGTGCAACAATGATCACATGAAACAATCACATTTTTATAACGCAAAAGAAAAAACGCACTGTATGGTGGCGTCTCAGTCTCCACCTGGCTAGAGTCAAATAATATGTAAATAAAACCAACTATAAATTTAAGGTGTGTGTAATTCAAACTCTTTTATTAAACATCTAGAGCAGCTGCTGTTCAGTCGAGTGCTGCTCTCCATCTGATCTTCACTCACACCAGAGCGTTTCTCCTCAAGCGTCGCCAGATATCACTGTACATCAGCCCAGTCTGCAAAATATATATACATCTAAAGATAAAATTAACATTTACATTTAGTCATTTAGCAGATGCTTTTCTCCAAAGCGACTTACAAATGAGAATAGTAGAAGCAATCAAATCAACATGAGTACA
>RJVU01035944.1:1262231-1293167 GCA_003731715.1 Anabarilius grahami
AATACACACACAAATAGAGAAGAGTACAGATAAAAAGTGTTAATATGTTGACGAAAAAGATATGTCTTTAGCAGTTTTTTGAAAATGGCTAAAGACTCACCTGCTCTGATAGACCATGGCAGGTCCTTTCACCAGCAGGGAACCAGGTCCGTGAGAGTGATTTTGTGTCCCTTTGTGATGGCACCACAGGGCGCCATTCACTTGCAGAACACAAGCTTCTGGAGGACACATAAGTCTGGAGTAGTGAGTTAAGGTATAGTGGTGCAGAGCCAGCGGTCGTTCTGTAGGCAAACATCAGAGCCTTGAATTGGATGCGAGCAGCTACTGGCAGCCAATGCAGACTGATGAAGAGAGGAGTGACGTGCGCTCTCTTCGGTTCGTTGAAGACCAGTCTTGCTGCAGCATTCTGGATCAGTTGTAGAGGCTTGATAGTGCATGCAGGAAGGCCAGCCAAGAGAGCATTACAGTAGTCCAGTCTGGATAGAACAAGAGCTTGGACAAGAATTTGTGTACAATGCTCCGATAGGAAGGGTCTAATCTTCCTGATGTTGTACAAGGCAAATCTGCAGGACCGGGCTGTTGTTGCAACGTGATCTGTGAAGCTTAAACAATCATCCATCACCACTCCAAGGTTCCTGGCTGCCCTGGAAGGAGTAATGGTTGATGACCAAGTTGAATTGAAAGGTGTTGGGTTGGCACCGACCACAAGCAGTTCCGTTTTTGCAAGGTTGAGTTGAAGGTGGTGGTCCTTCATCCAGGCAGAAATGGCTGTCAGGCAGGCTGCGATGCGACCAGCAACCGTCGGATCATCTGGTTGGAATGAAAGGTAGAGTTATCAGCATAGCAGTGATAGGAGAAACCATGATCTTGAATGACAGATCCTAGTGATGACATGTAGATGGAGAAGAGAAGTGGTCCAAGCACAGAGCCCTGAGGTACCCCAGTAGCAAGATGATGTGATTTGGACACCTCACCACTCCAAGATACCCTGAAGGACCTACCTGAGAGGTAAGACTCAAACCACTGGAGTGCGTTTCCCGAGATGCCCTTCGACATGAGTGTCGACAGGAGAATCTGGTGGTTAACTGTGTCAAAAGCAGCAGACAGATCCAGCAAGATGAGTACTGATGATTTTGAAGTTGCTCGTGCCAGTCTCAGGGCATCAGTGACTGAGAGCAGGCCAGTCTCAGTTGAGTGGCCAGTCTTGAAACCAGACTGGTGGTCGTCAAGGAGGTTGTTCTGTGTGAGATAAGTAGACAGTTGGTTGAATACAACTCTCTCAAGTGTCTTAGCAATGAAGGGAAGAAGGGATACTGGTCTGTAGTTTTCTAGAAGTGCTGGATTCAGAGTTGGTTTTTTAAGCAGTGGGGTAACCCTAGCCTGCTTAAAAGCTGTGGGAAATGTTCCAGTTTGAAGGGAAGAATTGATAATGTGAGTGAGTGCAGGTAGAATTGAGGAGGAGATGGCCTGGAGAAGATGAGTGGTGATAGGGTCCAGCGGACAGGTAGTAGTGTGATTGGAGAGGATGAGTTTGGAAACCTCTGCCTCAGATAGCATGGAGAAGGAGGGGAGGGTTTGTGTGTTTTCCGTTAAGATGTGATTGCCAGTGTGTGGTGTGGAGAATTGTCCGCTGATGGTTATTTTGTGTGTGAAGAATGTGGCATCAGCTGTAAGAGCTGATGTGGAAGGGAGGGGAGGAGGACAAAGGAGAGAAGGTTTTGAAAAGTGTGTGAGAATCTGTAGAATTGTTAATTTTATTGTGATAGTATGTGGTTTTAGCATTGGAGACATATTACGGAGTAGTTTTAGCAACAGGCTTATTCAGCCTCGTTGCTTGAAAGAACGATACAGGAAATCATTCCTGCCTAGTGCTATTAAAGTATTTAACTCAACTGTCTAGGAAAGAAATGTGTTAAAGTGTTACTGACTGTATTAAGCTGCCATGACAATTTAATTTCCCTTTGGGATTAATAAAGTTAAATCAATCAATCAATCATTTGTAGAGAAAGAAGAAAGGAGTGACTGATATGAGCTAAGGTCAGTAGGAGCTTTAGATTTGCAGCACTTCCTCTCTGCAGCCCTGAGTCTAGACCGATGCTCACGGAGAGCATCAGAGAGCCAGGGGGCAGAGGGGGTGGCGCGGGCTGGTCTGGTTAAAAGGGGGCAGAAGTCATCTAAGCAAGATGTTAGAGTGGTGCAAAGAGTGTCAGTAGCATTGTTAGTGTCCAGTGATGAGAACTGGTTAGGGGGAGGAAGTGTGGATGAGACCAAAGAGGATAGGCGGGATGGTGAGAGGGAGCGTAGGTTTCGCTGAAAAGTAACGTGGTGGAGTGCGTGTCGAGTTAGGGGTCAGGTTGAGTGTAAAAGTGATGAGAAAGTGGTCTGAGGTGTGTAGTGGAGTAACCAGTGTATTGTCGGTGGAGCCACAGCGTGTGTAGATGAGGTCCAATTGGTTACCCGATTTGTGGGTAGCTGAGGTAGCCACTCGCTTGAGGTCAAATGAGGCAAGCAGAGTGTGGAAGTCAGCAGCCTGAGGTTTGTCTAGGTGGATGTTGAAATCTCCAAGTACTAGCAGAGGAGTACCATCCTCAGGGAAGGATGAGAGTAACACATCCAACTCCTCCAAGAAGTTACCTAGCTGACCTGGGGGACGATAAACAACTACAACATGGATTTTAGTAGGGTAGGTGATGGTAATTGCATGTGATTCAAAAGAACCATTGTCAGAGAGAGCTGGTAAAGGATTGAACTTCCATTCACTGGACATAAGCAAACCAGTACCACCACCCCTCCCAATCTGGCGTGGGGTGTGAGAGAAAGTGAAATTAGAGGAGAGGGCTGCCGGTGTGGCAGTGTCCTCTGGTTTGATCCATGTCTCAGTCAGAGCCATGAGGTGGAAACCTGAATAAGCAGCAATAGATGTAATGAAGTCTGCTTTGTTTACAGCAGATTGACAATTCCAGAGACAAATAGAAAGTAATGTACATGGGTAAAATACGCAGGTTGGAATGATTGCACTGCCTCCAATGTGTAGCACACGATTTACGAGTGTTAGTAATAGTGGGAATTTGGAAGCACATATCTAAAACAGGTCAAAGATAGATAAGAACAAATTGTTTAAAAAAAAAAGGAAGAAAAAAAGCAATACTCAAGTGCCTCGTCGGTGTCCTTGCTCTGTGGAGTCGCACAGGTAGAGTCGCTGGTCTTTACACTCTTCGGTCTTCACACTCTTCGGTCTTCACACTCTTCGGTCTTCACACGATGAGGGCTTCACACAAGGGCTGCCGCGGTACACTACACACTTTCATACCAACTTGATACAACGTTAATTCGTTCAGCAGGCCACGCCTTACTGACTCCGAGCGAAACGAGAACAAACGCGACTTGCCACGTGAATAGAGTAAACAATGTTTCCTAGTAATGACACAGCGCTAAAATCTAATGAGAAAAGATACACATACACTTAATTATACTATAATAAATATAGACACTCTACAGTGTTGAGTATTCCCATGTTTTTCACTTGAATCTTGTGTGAGGGGGCCAAAAATCCACCTCTGTTATTGTGCTTTGGGATTCTCGAAGAAAGATTTTCTGAGAACTCATGTTTCTCAGGTTGTGTTACTGAAGTGGAACATATTTACAGTAGATGGTAGAAATATCAAATTGATCACTTGATTATTGGAAAGAAAACTAGACATCACTACATCATGTTGATGAAATAAACAAAACATTTTAGGAGTTTAATTTCCGAGAAAAATAACTATATTAAATGACTTTGTGATTCTGTGCAGATTTTGGATGTCGCATCTTCCACCCGACCTTCAGTCAGTTTGGACGTCATGTGATCTGTCATGTGATCTGTCTGTCTCTCCCGTTGTCCTCATGTCCAGCTGCTGTTTCCTCTTCCTCTTTTTATCTCATTTTATTTATTTATTTACATCTGTGTGAAATACTGTAAATAATTAACGCACATCATTCTGCTCTCTTCCATCCAGCTCGAGATCCTTTCATTTCTCACTCATTCCCACAATCCCATGAAAAGCGTCTTGCGTCAGTGTGTTTGTGTTATGAAGCACGTCTTCATTGTTGGTGTTTGTTTGATCTGTGTCCAGTCATAGAGAGATTCAGATCAGGGCTCAATTCTTTCATCTTTCAATTTCAAAGTACTTTATTGACATGATTGTTCAGGGTCACATGTGAGACTCAATGATCTGCACTCCATTTGTAAACTCTACTTCTGGATTCGTAAACTGTTCCGTCATTTTGTGCCCACGGATTTGTGAACCGTACCCACTGATTTAACAATCTGTTGTCTTCAGTCTTTCATCAAACAAAGAAAGAGCAACAAGATCAAGAACTTTATTTCGTCTCCTTTAGTTGCGTTATTATTATTATTTTGCAGTATTTCTGTTCCCTGTGTCTCACTTCAGGAGCTGCATCACGTCACTTCCTCAAGCCCCACTTGCGGCATTATTTAGAAGATGCAGCTGCGGTGAGATTAGCATAAATGACGACAAACAAAGTTAGTCTGACACAGAGAAAGGGACCGATATGTAGGTATATGTAGATTTCACGTGCTCATAACTTTATGAAAAATGCACAGATCATAGAAAATGCACGTCATTATTTAAAGCAGATTCTTACGAAATGAATCCAAAATCAACATAATATATTGCATTGATCACAAGATATTACACAGGGAATGATTTAACATACTTGGCTAAAAACGCGTCTCATCTTTCCGGGATGCAGTGTGTATCCAATGATCCCGGACCCATCCATGTTCGTTTTCCAACGTGGAATAACAGAAAATATGTATCATCTTAAAGCTTAGAAACTCGGCTTTTTAATGCATAGAAGCATTTTAAAAAACTCCTAACGAGTGCTGAGAAGCGCCTCTAAACCAGAGTTTACCTTCCGTGGGCGCCATCTAGCTGCGAAAAAACGAATAACACTTTATTTAACTATACTTTATGCCACAAAATATGAACCAGATGCAGCTCACATGTAGGAGAGCATCACCAAAAAACAAAATTTCTCTGATCTTATTGCTTTCCTGAGTTACTCCATGTCAAACAAAAAAAATAATAAAAATATATATAATTTTTTTTTTGTCTTTTATCAGCAGTTTTTCAGCATGAAAATGTCCAAATGTAATTTATATTTTCTAAAACATTAAAAAGTGTTCTGTCAAATGATAGAACACTCCTTGCTACAGTTTTGGAGTCTTTACTTTTTTGTGTGTCGCTCAGAAAAAAAACCTCTAAAAAAGCCTTCAGGTCTTAAAGGGTTAAGAGACATCTCAAGGCATTATAAGGTATTATCTATGAGGTAACAATAATATAATAAGATAACCTTGTTTGAAATGTGTTTGGCTAAAAGAAAATGTTGGTTTCGTCTATACTGCTAGGTACTTATACTATATTGACTGGGTTAAATAGAATTGCATTACTAAAAAGAGACTAAAATACAATTTTCATTGACTAAAATTTGACTAAATGTCATCAGTTTTCGTCGACTAAAACTTGACGAAAATAGTCATGGATAATTCTGACTAAAATAAGACTAAAATACTCATTTAGTCGACTGAAACTTGACTAGACTAAAAAGAGTATGAGCGTGACTGAAACTAATACAAACTAAAAGACTAGACTAAAACTAAAATTAAAACAGGCTGCCAAAAACAACACTACTTCTTTGAAAACTTTGTTATAATGGTGTCGACTTGTATTGTTCCCAGGTGCAAGAAATCAGAGAGCAAATACTTATCTGGGAGCGTCGGATCCAGTGACGGATCCAGAGTGTTGTAGGCAGCGGCTAAAGACTGCAGAGAATCGTACATATGGAGAAATGTGTCCGACATTCTGGAAAACCTCCGTGTTTGTAGTCAACATTTCAAACTGGATGACCACGAACAGTGTTTAAGGCCAAACGCCTTAAAGAGTAGAAAAAGTATGATACAGTTTTCAGTGATGAACCTACTCTAACAATAACTTTCTGTTAATAACCCTCTGTGGATCCGACTGTCCGTGAGCGGGAAACAAACATGCGGAAGTATAATCCGGCGGACTTTTGCTTTCAAATAAACTTGATTTTCTCGGTCCAGGTAACACAGAGAACAAGTAAACGTTCATTCACTTATACTATCAACACTGTAACAAAAAAAAAATGGAGAAGTTACAGTGCAGTAGAGAAATCATGTTTACATTAGTAGTCAGAATCATTAGTTAAAAAAGCTTTAAATAAAAAAAGTAAATCATTTTTTGCTCCAAGTTGTATAAATTATATATTATTGTATGTTTGACTCAAAATAATTAATAAATAACATTATCTCAACTTAGTCATTTGTTCATCAAAGTAATATTTTAGTTTTTTAATTGATTTAAGCATACTGATTTGAATGATGTTTTTTGAACAGAACTGAAGGGAAGAAACTAAGCAATGTATATTTTAATGTTCCTATGCATTTTATTGTTGACAAAACATCAGAAAGTAACAAACCTGCACTGTAAAATCAGAAGTTTAGTGTAGTTCATCATCAGCCACACACTGCAACATCTGCTGATGACTAATGAGCTTGAAAAGTTGGTTAAGTTACGCTAGCGCTTGCCACGCATGTCCACAATTTAAACATATTACAATTATTTTGACTATTTATTTAAAATCTCTCTCCACTTCTGTTGTCTCAGGTCACATTCACACAACCCATTTAATATGATGATGATAAAAATGCATTTTATTTTACAGCAGTAAGAGAGTTGCATTCAAGTTATTTAATGTAGAACTGCATGTCATTTATTTTAATCAATCAAAAAATAAGCATGACTGTCACTGAGGTTGTTTACTCTCTCAGTCCTCTGTGGGTGTGATCGTGTTACTGTAGTGAAGCTGTCAGCGGGGAACAGAGACGGATACAGACGCCGCGGCCGTCATTATGAGCTCACGAGCAGCAGATGTTCGGACAGACAATGAGCCGCGGCGACAGCCGGCAGACGGCAGGTTTCACGTATCGGTTCAGCCTGTTTACATTAACAGAGAGATGATCAGACATTAGAGCAAAGACTTGATCGCTTGTCTTTTGGCTCTTTTAGTTTGTGATATTTGCCCTGGTTTTACAGTCTAAATAAATGTGGCGTTCTTCAAAATGTTGATGTTCTTTCACATGATGATGAAACTGATCACAGATCTGTGTGATCATTACTCAGGGCCTTTGAACAGAGTTTCTCCAGCCTGATGTCCAGCATTATTAGTTTATGATCTGTGTTAGCGCTCATCCGGCGTGTGATGATCTTCACATGGCGTCGCACTGACCTGCCGAAGGCTGAACGACAGAGAATTTGCATTTGAGCTTGTTGTTGGTTTTTGAGTTCGAGATACAGGAGCCTGTAGAACAAAACAGACCGAGAGAAGGCCGACTGCAAGATACATTAATACTACACATCAACAGCATTCATGTTTAATCTTTATTATGACAAACTAGACAGGCAAAGTAATTCAGGGTTCACACTCACTCTGAGCAATGAATCTCCATGAGTCAAAACCTCATTTCCGTGACCAAAAGTTGAATCATTCGTTCTGACAACGGCACTGAAATCACCATTGTCTGACAGCAACAAACACTCAACTGAGCAATAATTTAAATATAATCCACACAAACACATTGAAGAGTTTAAGGGATTATCAACATTTGAGTCTTGTAGGACTGAGACACCGATGATCTGAGATCAGATGTGTGATCCGCTGTCTCGAGTACTTGTGTACAGTACTATCATGATACTAAAGCTTTAAATACTGCTGATGCCACTGAATGTTTTCTACGGTAGTAACATCAGTACAGTAGTACCGTAAGTAATGTTGTGTGTGCGGCAGGTACGCTGCTTAAAACATTCATTTGTAATGTTTTTGCAGACATACATGTTCAAGAGTGTTTTGAGTGCCGCTGCTGTTCTCGGTGTGTGATTGCTGTGTAAATTCAGAGTGTTTCCCGACTCTTCAGTTCATTCTGCAGTGAGACGCTGTTGCACGTCATCATTCTCGCTGCAGTTTATCTGGAGAAAGGGACTGAAAGATCTAAAAAATGAGCAGCTCAAACATCACTTTTCAACATCACAATATCTTTATGTAAGAAAGTGTTCTCTAGTTCATCTGTTGATCATTTGACTGTTTCTGGATCAGATGTAATGATTCATTTCTGGAATCATCTTTGCGAAGGTGAACAATTCTATTCATCAACATAGCAGCATTTGTACTTTATTCTTATCAATCATGTCAATCCTTATTGTGTGATTTAACATTATAAACTAATTATATGTTTTAATATAGCCTACATACTGTCCTCCAGTCAGAGTCTTGAAATTTCAAGATATGAGGGCAAAAAATGCTCCTGTATGAGTTTGTTTTATATTTATAACATAATTCAGCAGTATGACACGAGCAAGAGTGCTGTTTTTCCTAATATCAGCACGATTGCTAATGTGATTTTATACAACAGTTCAATAACAAAACGTTAATATTAAAGGACCTTTTAGACACAACATTGTCAATATTGATGTTTTCTCTCTATTTCACCAGTAAAAATGGTTCTCAACAAAGAAGAACGGTTGTGCTTCTCCGAGCAAGACACAGCAACGTTTGTTTCTGAATGAATCTGTGTTTTTTAACAAATTGGGCGAATCAATGATTCACTGTTCCTGAATGGATCAGCTGTTTTGAACGAATCGGTTGAATAAATGATTCAGTGACTCAATCATTAAGACTTGCTGCCACCTGCTGTTGGTTCAGTTTCCTATGTAAAAGTTGGCGTATTATTTAATTTTTTCCAACATTTCATAGGTCTGTATTCAGAATTTTATATTTACAATATGAATCTCGTAACATTATTTATGCAGTCGTATTTGGAATGTAAATGCATTAATAGCACATCTAAATGCCGCTTCATATGCAGCTTCTGTGCCATTTGATTTCACTGATTTCATTTCAGTCTGGTCTGTTACAAATGTATGTATTTATGAAAATTTTGTTAATTTTGTAGATTTGAATTATGAATTAACACCATACCTCACGGTATCATGACATTTCAGCGGTGATTCTCAGTTTATTCAGAATGGTGCCGCTCTAACCCCACATGACTTCACCGTGGTTTTAGTAATGCAATAGGTGTAAAAGTGCAGTACAAATGACTTTTGATAAATCAGTTGACAGTCATGTTTCTATCATGATGTCATAATCTACAAGACTTTACCATGTTGATGAGGATTGATGCTTCAGATTCCCAGTAAAGCCTCAGGAGGGATGTGTACTGTAACAGGAATCACTGCCGTACTGAGTGTTATTCCTGAAGCATACTCGGTGAAGCACATGAACGCAGCTATGGAGGATCGGTTTGGGGTGTTGTGGCACTCTTGAATGTGTCTGCCCGCTGTAGTGGACATTTGCACAAACGTCTCTCAGCTCGAACACTGTCACGATGCCACAGATTGAAGAGAATCTTGCTGAGGAAGTTAGTTGAAGTGAATCATAATGTTTGAATGTAATGTAACTCTATCACTCCATTGAATTCTGGGGGTTTTTACTGCCAGACCAACACAAGAGTATATTCAGCCGTGAGGAAGTCTGCGTTTGTGTCACAGTATGAAATATGAACCTGGCCTTAGACAGAGCATTGTTGGTCTTTTCATTGATTTTGCTTGTCTTGTTGACCCTTGACATCTATGTATCAATAAACAATGAGATTTTTACATATTCATCAATAGTAACTACTTTTATATGTTATGAAGTATTTATACATGTGTTTGATTTACACACAGCTTTGGTCTTTCCTACTATCCACCAATGAAATGAATGTTTTTGTTTATTGCTTCATTGCACCGGTGTTGTAATAATATAATAATATGTTTAATTTATATAGTGCCTTTCCCAAGCTCAAGGACGCTTTACAAAAGCAGTAACATAATAGACAGTCAATTCACATAATCATAAACAGTCATTTCACAATCAATTAATCAGTTAAGTGGACAGTAGACATTTGCCCAGTCCAGGGATAGAAATGATTGCAGTTGCATATAATGGTACAATTACATACAGAAAACAGAGATACATAAAATAGTATAAATAACAACAGGAAAAGGATAGTGTCAATAAGTAACACACAAGAATAGTACATGCAACATAAAATACACAGAACAAAAATACAGCTGGTAGTATAAGATGAGGAGAGTGTCTAAAGAACATGTCATGACTGATAGTATTGGGTAAAGAAGTCGGTTTTGCGTTGAGATTTAAATACAGTGAGGTTATTGTCAGTGCCAGTGGTATAGAGTTCCATAGTTTCAGTGCAATGACGGAAAACGACCTGCCGCCCATTGAAGCTAGATGAAATCTAGGTACTGTAAGAAGTGCACACCCTGAAGATCGAAGTGATCGAGGCGGAGCGTACGGAGACAGTAGATCAGAGAGATAAGGAGGAGCAAGGCCTTTGAGTGATTTAAAGGCAAGCAGAAGAATTTTGTAAGTAATGCGAGATGATACAGAGAGCCAATGGAGTTGAAATAAGATGAGCAGATCGTTTAGTGTGGCTTAATATTCTTGCAGCAGAATTTTGAATGTGTTGCAAACGAGAGATAGATTGCAATGGTAATCCAGCAAAAAGAGCATTACAGTAGTCGAGGCGTGATGTAATAAAAGCGTGCGTTATGATTTGCCGTCTTTTGGGGAAACATGAACGAAGTTGGGCTAAACGGCGAAGCTGGAAAAATGCAGCTTTACTAACGTAAACATCCAGAGTCAGTGAAGGATCAAGAGTAATGCCTACATTTTTGCTCAAATTCAAACTTAGAAAACTGGAATTTAGCCAGGCCTTTAGCTCAGAAACACAGGTAGACAGTGATGTGGTCTGATGAATATAATCTGGTCAGCAAGCAGTATAAATCTGAATATCATCAGCATAACAGTGAACAGTGGGGCAGTCGTGGCCTAATGGATAGAGAGTCGGACTTGTAACCCAAAGGTCACGGGTTCGAGTCTCAGGTCCGGCAGGGATTGTCGGTGAGGGGAGTGAATGTCTAGCGCTCTCCCCACCCTCTAAACCACGACTGAGGTGAGACCCTTGAGCAAGGCACCGTACCCCCAACTGCTCCCCGGGCGCCGCAGCAATGGCTGCCCACTGCTCCGGGTGTGTGTTCACGGTGTGTGTGTTCACTGCTGTGTGTGTGCACTTGGATGGGTTAAATGCAGAGCACAAATTCCGAGTATGGGTCACCATACTTGGCCACATTTCACTTCTTTCTTCTTCTTCTTCTTTCTTTATAATGAAAACCATGACGACAGATAATATGTCCAAGAGGCATGAAATATGTCATTTATTATTTTTTTTAAAATCTAATTGCATACTGGAAGTCAAACTCTCTGAACACCATCAACCAGAACCGTCTGTAAGATCACCTCGTTTAGAGCATGGAGTCACTGGAGCTGTTTTTAAGCAAATTTTGGGATATCACAAAAAAAGAAGCTGGATGGAAATGCCAAGATGTGTATAAATTCTAAAAATCTGCACAAAAATCATCCTAAACTATGATGGAAACACATTTACTGAATAAATCCCTCAAACCCTCATGTGACTTTCCCTCAGCAGAGGCTGTGATTGGATAACTGGACTAACCAGCGGACCAATCACATCGCAGCATCTCAAATGTTGGTTTGGTGGTTCTGAAACGTCTGAGTCAAAGTCTGTCATCAGAATGATTTGGTTTAATTCCACCAGAAGATTGTGTTCCCAAACACCAGCATCCGAACGCAAGATCACATGACAGCGTTTGAGTTTCGTCTGACGCTCTGAGACAAACTCATTTATGCTGGAGGAGAAAAGAGCCTGATTGAAGAAACTTCAAACTTCAGAAAATTGAATTTCTGAGGAAGTGATGATTTTGTTCTCTTGAGCACATGGAAGGGAAAGGCAGCTTTATTCACAAATGTTTTATGCCATATTCCAGTTCTGATCCATCAGCTTTAGGTCAATGTATGGTTGTGAAGGGGTCAGGCCTTGCCTTTAGCAGCGTTTGTTAAATGCTGTCGTCGTCTCAGCAAGGCTCTGTGCAAAGGAACGCAACATATAACAGTTCTTCAGAGTTCTTCTGAGTTGGTGGTTTGACTGGAGTTCTTGTGTTTCTTTCTCTTGCAGGTACGACCCGTCGCCCTCGAGACGCCGAGCTTCATGGTGTGCATTACAACTTCCTGTCTGTGGAGGATTTTCTGGAGCTGGATCGGCGTGGAGCGCTGTTAGAGATCGGGACGTATGATGGTGTGTCAGTGGTTTCAGTGCTTCAGCGTCAGTAGATCCAGTCATGTCATGCAGTTATGGTGATGGTAATGCCAGGGTGCTGTGATGTCATCTTACAGAATAATTGTCATATTCATATGCCATGGTAATAACATAGCACATGCCCAAAAATGGTATTACCATGCAACCATAAGCAATATGCCATGCATTAAAACAAAAAAACGATTCACTACATTGAAATGACATGTGTCAGTGTCCAGTGTGTGTTAGTGTGTAGACAAACATACAGAGGTGTCTGTGCAAACTATGAAAAACTCAAATATTCTCTAGCGTCAGTTTTAGAGGAAAGCCCACATGCCTCTGCTGTGTTTCTGGATTGGACTGAGAGTGAATGTGTGTGTGTGTGTGTGTGTTTTTGTTTAACAAATCTCTCTCTCACACACTGCAGTGCTTTCTGTCCCTCTTTCTTTTCAAGCATGCTAATGGGTTTCTGGTTGTCTAGGTAACTATTATGGGACACCCAAGCCGCCCAACCAGCCTCTCAGTAGGACACTGATTACCCACGATGCTTTGCGAGACCGATTCACTGGTTCCCAGAAGTCCTGCGATCGCATGCAGCATGCAGGAGTAGTGCAGACAGAGCTGCAGGAGGATGCAGACAGCAGCGCAGACATGAACAACACATTTACAGGTGTGTGTGTGTGTGTGTGTGTGTGTGTGAGTGAGTGTGCACTGAAAGCGGTGTTTCAGTGCGCAAATAAGTTGAGCTCTCTTCATGCCTTCCTGTGTTTGAACGGACAAATTCACACAAAACTGTCAAAAAATGCCCATCTCAGTGAGTATCTTAGTAAACACAGTCAGTTATGTCTTCAGTTCAGTTCATTCGCTCTTAAAGTGACAGTGTCCTAATAATCCTCCTGCTGTCGGAGTTTTAATGTTAACCAAACAACAAATGGAAAAAATTACTCACTGTTCTCAAAAAGGATATAAAAAGCTTTGCAGTGTTATATATTTCATTAGAGTACTTTATTACATTTCTGTACCTGAAAACTGCTGTTAGACCTGCATGAAGAACACTGTTTATTTTATTTGTATCTTTGCTGTATTATATTTATTTGTGCTATTGCTTGTAATTTGATTAATTTTTCTTTTTTTATTACTGACTGTTTACTTGTCTTTAATAATGTAGGCTATTAAAATTATATTAATTAAGCTTGTAGTTTTAGCTGTGGTGTCGAAATTGGAATAGAGGATTGTGAATTTTATCTAAAATATTAGTTATTTGGATAAAAATATTTATGTTTTTGTTTCATGGCTGGTAAAAAATAGTTTTGGCCGGTAAATTTTCTGAAGTCACCAGCCATTGGCAGGTGTGGGGAAAAGTTAGTTTTAGGCCCTGAGTGCATGTATGCATGTAAAAATGTGATTAAGCTATAAGGTGTATAGTAATGGTTTTATAAAAATATTAAGCTGTAACAATGTACAGTAAGATTAACTTCATTAGGTAACATGAACCAACAATTAACAATACTTCTACAGAATTCATTAATATGAGGAATGGGTGTCTGTCACTCGGCCTGAACACTTTATATATGATTTCACAGCTGTGACCGCAGATATTTGTGTTTTAAAGGAGCCTTTGCTAAGCTCCAGCAGCCTTGAGTACTGTTGCTCATCAGACGGCTTTACCTCAGCTGTCACAGAGAGCACTTTCACTTCATTCGCTGTAACACACTGTGGCTGTATTAGCGTTCGGTCCACGTCTCACTCGCTGAAGCCGTCTCAGCTGGACACGTGTGAGAGAGAGAGAGAGAGAGAGAGAGAGAGAGGCTTAATTTCCAAACCTAGTTAGTGGCTGTCATTGGTGAGGTCTGAAAGCCATCCCAGAATGCATTGCACCCAAAAAAACAAATCCAGTCAAGAGAGCAGATGAAATAAATGTTGATTATAAATGTACCATTATTTCATTCAGTATCGAACAGTAAAATAGTTCAGTCTAATTGAAAGAAATGACTGTTTTTGTGTGTGTGTTTGTGACTCTTCTCTTGTATGGAAGCATAAATGTTTTTTTGTCTCTTCCCGCCTCCTCCTGTATTTTACCCAGAGTTCTTAGCTCGTAGTCTCTTCCCCTCTCCCCTGCTGTGCACAGGAGACTCCAGCCGGCCGGACACACACGGCGTGGTGCGAGAAAATGCCCCCACCTACGTGCTGAACAACATGGCTGCGTCGCCCACGTCCAAACACCCGGGACTCCCTCCGGACCAGGACCCTCTCGGACCGCTGCCGGACAACTGGGAGACGGCCTACACGGAGAACGGAGAGATTTACTTCATCGAGTAAGAGCCACGTAGCAACACACTTCTGACACACACACACTGCCACCTGCTGAAATCAGTCTTTGCTGGTTTAAGGTGGACATTGCTGATCTTAAGATGGACATAGCTGGGCTTTGCTGGTTTAAGATGGACATAGCTGGACTTTGCTGGTTTAAGATGGACATAGCTGGACTTAAGATGGACATTGCTGATCTTAAGATGGACATAGCTGGACTTAAGATGGACATAGCTGGACTTAAGATGGACATAGCTGGTTTAAGGTGGACATTGCTGATCTTAAGGTGGACATTGCTGATCTTAAGATGGACATTGCTGATCTTAAGATGGACATTGCTGATCTTAAGATGGACATAGCTGATCTTAAGATGGACATAGCTGATCTTAAGATGGACATAGCTGGGCTTTGCTGGTTTAAGGTGGACATAGCTGGGCTTTGCTGGTCTTAAGATGGACATAGCTGATCTTAAGATGGACATAGCTGGGCTTTGCTGGTTTAAGATGGACATAGCTGGTCTTAAGATGGACATAGCTGGGCTTTGCTTGTTTAAAATGGACATAACTGGTCTAAGCTGTATTAAGCTGGACATAGCTTGGTTTTTTAGCAGGTAATACCATGATTCATGTAGCTATGTAATGTAATATCGATATTTATGTAGCTGAAATGGTAGTCCGAGACACTTCAGAGAAAACCATGGTATTATGATGGGACAAGATCATTCACACACACATTTTATCTAGATGAACGCGTCTGATGATGGTGTAGTGGCAAATAGTGTCACCATTAATGTGTTTGACAGAATCAGAATCTAAATGTAATGCTGTTGTTTTATAGCCACAACACAAAGACAACCTCATGGATGGACCCTCGATGTCAGGACAAACCGCCCAAACCTCTGGAGGACTGTGAAGATGATGGTAAGACCAACACTAATCATGCAGTTCATCAGGCCTGTGTACTAGTTAGTGCACACTTACTAGCTCGACTAGTTCTGTTCATTCTGCCACTGTACGGATGCCATAATGCGTACTTCAGCGCACTATATGTGTGCATATAATCTGATGTTTTTAAAGCTACTCTGTACCTGGATAAATAACGCAAGGCCTGTGTTCAGCAAGGTCTGTATGTTCTCTGCATGGACAGAGCTTGAGGAATGGATTTTCCAGGCTTACTCATCCATACGCTATTATCGGCATCAGAATTGTTCGAGTGCCCGACCTCTTTAAAGCTGTTTGGGCTCGAGGCGAGTGAATCCCTGCAGCAGCGAGACAGACAGCAGTCTGACCAGCAGAGGGCGTCCTTCATCCTCAGCCTGACCTGCTGCCCAGCTCTCGCGTTATTGTCAGGAGGAAGCTGCCATTTCACAGAGCTTTAGATCGTTTTCATCAAAATCTGAATAATTCAAGGGAAAAAAATTCTAAACAAGCCTTAAAGGGATAGTTCACCCAAAAATGTAATTTCTGTCATCATTTACTCTCCCTCATGTCATTCAAAACCCATAAGACTTCTGTTCCTCTTTGAAACACAAATGAAGATATTTCTAATGAAATATGAGAGATTTCTGTCCCTCCATTGGAAATCTATATTCTCAAAACTCTGATGCTTAAAAAGTTTATAAAGAGATGGTAAAATAAATCCATATGGATGGAGCAGTTTAATCCAAGTCTCCTGAAGAGATACAATCACTTTTATATGATGAACAGATGTAGTTTAGGCTTTTATTCACATATAAACACTGATCAGTGAACAAGCATAGAGCTCTCAAATATGGTAAAGCCTAAATTAAATCTGAAATCTTCTAAATACACTTTTCCCACATGGCATAATGCTGCACCTGTCATTCTGCCAACATGATATTCATCAAATATTCATACTTGTGTGTTTTCGTGTGTGTTTTTCTTCTTCTGGAGAAGAGGGTGTACACACAGAAGAGCTGGACACTGATCTCGGTACGTCTCTCTTCTCACCTGTGCCAGGTTTGAGCATTAAAACATCGTTAGCATGACTGTATGAGTCTCTCTGCATGTGTTAGTGTGTGTCTGTCTGAGTGTGAGTGTGTCCAAGTGTGCAAGCAGAGTGTGTGTGTGTGTGTGTGTGTGTGTTCTTGTTTATATTACATGGACCAAATGGCCCCACGATGTAATAAAAACCTGAGATCACCTACATCACCAGCCAGCGGTCCCCACGAGGGAAATGGATTAATAAACATACTAAATGATGTTTTTTTGAAAATGTAAAAATGCAGAATGTTTCCTGTGATGGTTAGGTTTAGGGATAGGGGTAGTGTAGGGGGAGAGAATATACAGTTTGTACAGTATAAAAACCATTACGCCTATGGAGAGTCCCCACTAAGATAGCAAAACAAACCTGTGTGTGTGTGTGTGTGTGTGAATCATTGTGCATGATGTGTATGATATTATGATGTTGTTTAACTTTGATTTTCTAACATATTATCATGCATAAGAAAATTATGTGATATACAATGACCTCCAATAACATGAAGCAGAAATGCCTTTGCTGTTCATCCTCTTCTACTTTTATTCAAAATACTCACAAAAATTCAATTCAGTTCACATTTATTATATAGGACAAGTTGCTGTCTAATATAACACCCAGGTCTTTAAAGGTGCTACAGAGGATGTTTTCGACGTCTGAGAAACCAAACACTGTTAGTGAGTTTTTGAAATGAGCGCATGCGTAAGAACAACCCCCTCCTTCACAGCTCATTTCGAGGGAACGCCTCCCAAAACTCGTGCAGGAGTATTGGAACACGAGTGTTTACCACCGGCATTCGCTGTGTCGTGTTAGTGGATTCATTATGTCGGACTCACCGCAGGTAACTCATAATCTGCAGTTGTTACTCCTGTCTCCTGACAAAAACATTGCATGCGGCGCCTGTGGAGTGTGGAAAGTTACTGGAGCGCGCAGCCGCGCGTCTCTCACAAGGAACGTCATGGCAGTGATTGACAAGCCAGAGGGCCAATCGTTTACTCGATGATCGCGTAAACGATTGGCTGATGTTTTTAAGGCCCTACCTCGTGCACAGATGATGTATATTAATAATATTCCTTTCAGTGCACCTAATAAATAGTCTTTTATCAGTTAGTGAAGACAGTTTCAAGTAATATTGCAAAAATGTATAAAACAAAACATCCTCTTTAGCACCTTTAAAGGGGTGGTTCAGTGTTTTTTTCTAGGCTTGATTGTGTTTTGGGGGCACAGTTTAACATGTCTTAATGCTTCTTTTTTTTGAAAACGCTGTATTTTTCATATATTTTACCTTTATTCTACACCTCTCTTTCCACTGTCATATGAACGGCTCGTTTGACTTCCTGCTTCTATAAAGCCACTCCCTCCGGAATACGCAATGTGCTCAGATTGGTCAGCAGGTTGGTAGCTGGCCCAGTGTATCGTGATTCGCTGAAGCGTCCGGAAATGCCACGCCCCTAACCATCCGTTGTTAGGCGCTTAGGTGGAAATGTAAATAATGGCGTCTATATTGCTGTATCAAATTGAGCCGAATCAGACCCAGATGAAGAGGGTCAAGCAGAACCTCTGCAATTGCGGCTTTTAAAGGACGTTTATGAATGATATTTCATTCAGTATTTGTGTCAGAGTGTTTAGATGCTGTCACTGATGTTTGTTAGCTTTCAATATACAGTTTTATCCTGACTAAAGCTTTACTGTAGCCGAATATATGACTGAGTAGTAGCATTTTTGTAAAGGTATAGTTTAATTTATAACATGAACAACTGTTTGTCTATGAACATAGACGTTTGTTGGTGTTTGTAGAAGTATGCAATAGAATTTAGCTAACTGGCTATAGCGAAGCAAAAACGAGTTGCTCTTTGTATATGTCGTTGATGCATTAAAAATAGCAACAGAACTATAACATTATGTTTAAAAGACATGTACAAACAATAAAACGTACTTACAGTTTGAAGCCTATAAACAGCAGCTTCTGCTTCTAAAGTGGGAACTGCTTCTTTCAGTAAAAGCCTTTGTGCAAATCCAGCATTGAACTCGTGTAGATTCTGGAAGCTTCTTCAGCGCCGCATCCAGTGTAGAAAATATCACAGATTGTAATGGGTTCTATTATCTTATCTCACGTCCGGTGTACACAACTCTTCCGCTTCCACATGCTGCACCACATGGCCTCGCCCACTTTGTTGTGTGTTCCCGGGGGCGTGTTTTGCAGGGTTTATGATGTCACCAACCCGGGAAGAAGCTCGTTGTAGTTGGCAATAAACTGCCATAACTTTACAAGACAATATCTCTGTTTGCATTGAACTTTCAGCGCTGTAACTTTGCAGATACTGTTTATGCTCAAGCAGCAACATTACACACTAACTGAAGTAAAAAAAGTGAAATCGCATTGAACCGCCCCTTTAACTGTCGAGGATGGAGTAACAGTACATCCTTCTAAATGCAGATTGTAGTCTGAGAGATTCTGTGTACAGGTTTTTGGCCCAATAAGTAATACTTCAGTCTTATCTGAATTTGAAAGAAGAAAATTGCTGGTCATCCAGTATTTTATATCTTTAACACACTCTGCCAACTTGTATAATTTAGAGATTTCATCTGATCGTGTTGTAATATATAACTGAGAATCATCGGCATAACAGTGGAAACTAATTCCATGTTTTCTTATAATATTTCCGAGTGGCAGAGAGCCTAACACAGAGCCTTGCGGCACTCCATAATTTACTGATGTTATCTTATATTTTCCCCTGTTTAAATAGGCAAAATGGTGACGGTCTGATCCAAACCACCGTAATGCCTGTCCCTGAATACCAGTGTAATTTTGTAGTCGATCTAAGAGTATTTTATGATCTATAGTGTTGAACGCAGCACTGAGATCAAGTAAAACTTAGTCAGAAGCTAGAAGTAAGTCATTTGTAATTTTAATGAGCGCAGTTTAATGAGCGCATAGATATATATATATTTTTTCCCCCAAGGAGCAGCACAATTGGGCCAACACAACTTTTTCTGGTATTTTAGACATAAATGGACGATTTGAAATGGGTCTGCAATTTGCTAATATGCGTGTATGCGTAATCTAACCTGTAATTAAAGTAAAATAAAGAAAATAATAATGTAGTACTGACATACTTTATTCACCATGTTGTCATGATCATGTGACCTACTGGCGTCAGTTGTTGCTACACTGTCATTCACAAATCCTCTCCTGTGGCCTCATGGGATTGTGTCCATCAGATGCACACTTCAGTATCTCACTGGAAGAAGTATGTTTCATGAGCGCTGTGGATTCAGACATACTTCTGTCACATACTGTTTTTCGCCTACTACTGTATATAGTAGAGAAGTATGTGAGTTTGGACGCAGCCCGTGTCTTACTCGTATTCAGGCCGCTCCATCTCCCAAAATGCCACTTGGATGTGATGTCACAGCAGATCTGTGATCGTAACTTACAGCCACCCACTCAAATCAAATGAGTTTTGACCACATGTGATACTTTATAATAAGGTAGATACAAATACTTGTTTCTACTTACAGTCAAACCAAAAATTATGACACTAGATATAATTTTTGATATATTTTTACTAGTGTGTGCAGGACACTATAGATCATTTATGTAAGTGAGGATTGCAAAATACAGTAAACTGTGAAATATATATATAAACATTCTTCATGCAGTGACTACCAGTAAAACTGATAAAAATTTGGAACCAAAAATTCTTCAGACACTTTTACCTGACCATGTTTTGCTGAAGTGTTATCTGACATAATTAAGATTATTTTTTTCTGACACGGTTTAACTCTGAGATCTTGTCATATTTTATTACCATTTTTTAAACTACAGTGAATAAACTGTAATAATGAATAAAATGTTCAAGAATGTGTCTGAATAAGTTTTGGTTTGATGCATGACTGTTTTCATAGACTCATATTTCCTATCGAACATACATCTAGCTGGCAGAACAGCACAGGGAATTTTAGAATTGGCTGCAAATGACCTTTTCTCTATAAAGTGATTTCCTCATCCAGGGATCATTAAAACCGTTTGTTGAGAGTGCTGCGTTCATCATCATCTCTCGTGTGTTTGTCTCTCTCTCTGTCTCAGAACTGCCACCCGGCTGGGAGAAGATCGATGACCCTGTGTACGGAGTCTACTATGTTGAGTAAGTGTCCGACCCCCCGCTCAGTTCAGCGCACTGGTCACCCAGTGTTTGTGTGTGAATATAAAGTCTCTGTTCAACTTTGAACTTCATGTACTTGGGCATATTACTGAAAACACTTACTGCACTAAAGCTAAGTTAAAGGTGCAATATGTAATATTTTTGTAGTAAAATATCCAAAAACCACTAGGCCAATGTTATATATTTTGTTCACTTGAGTACTTACAATATCCCAAATGTTTCAAACTATTTGTAAATCGTGAGAAAATTGCAATTTTACTCAAGGCTCCGGGACGTGTGAGGAGTCGCCTGTCAATTGCGTCATACCCGCGTTACCCTCGGTTTCCGGTTTTATTTTGTAGAAACCATGGAAACACCAAAGACGCTTTAATATTTACATGTTTTAATAAACAAGGGAACAACTGTTTTGATATATTTAGACAGAAAACTAATTATTGTTATATAGCTCAACACGTTTAGTCTTATTGATTAAATGTAATTTCCTTGGTTTTTTGCGAGTACCATGCTTTACCACGCCTCAGAGAAAAACAGTTTTGTCAAGTAGCTAACATAGCATAATCAGATGCAGCTTTATTTTTAGAGACAGTAATACAGCATTTTCTCCATCATACAATACGTTTTAAAATTAATTGCATGCCATTTATCAACACAATCATCCAGCATTTAATATGATATTGTAAAATCGATCTCTCTTACTGCAGTGTGTAACAGTGTCTCACAGCAGCCGCCGAGCGAACGCAACGTTATAACATCATTTCAACACTCTCAAATGTATCTAATATGATAAGCAGAGCTGCGTTACCTCATACTCATGACCGGAAAAGCGGAAGCGGCGCCGGCGACTGTGTCATAATAAAAGTCCCGCTGCTCGTAAGGCGTGTGTTGATCAATCGCTCCAGCTCCTCGTTCAGCTCCACAACACTCGCTCCTGCTCTGCTTCACACTACAGTAACGTTAATAATCACATTCATGAACATGATTTCTGCCCGAGTCCTATCCCGATTATTTTGCACCGTCCGTTGAGGAGATGTCCCAAGATTCCGCGCTCAAACTTGGCGTCATCAAGCTACGCCTTTGTTTTGAATAGACCTCTAGCGACTTCTAGCGGACAGAATTATTACATACTGCACCTTTAAATTGCATAAAAACTTCTCTATCTGTTTGGATCACATAGTTTTTACATAAACTATTAAAGTTAATGTGATGCATATTTGTCGGTCATACATAAATGAAACGGGTCATATTTCTGTAATAGTGCTAATAATGTGTGAATGTGTTCGCTTTATATATTTATCATCAATAAATCCTATTTCTTTCATTGTAACTAACTGAATATTCCACAGCTAGCCGTATATAAACATGTTCAGTATAAGAAAGAAAGAAAACCAGCAGCACTTGTGGCACGGAGGGGTCAAAAATAAAAAATAAAAACAAAAAACTGTAAGGCTGGAGCTAAGTAACAAATTTATAAACATGTTCATACTTTTTAACTGTTCACAATGAACAGATTCATGCTGATTCTAAGCAAATTGAATAAATGTGTTTCTAAAATATGATTATTTGCAGAATTCATACCCTTTTCTTATCGGATTCATTTATGTGTGACTTTGTTTGTAAAAACTGTAATCCAAATGGATGGAAATTTTACATGCAATTTTAAATATGTATAAATCTTAAATTTAGGCTTTGTTTGTATGAGTCGTTCAATAACAAAACGCTTCGGATCACGGACGAATTTCAGATGACATCATGCATTGCAACATTTAGAATAAAGAATCAAAGCAGAATCATTGTCAGAGCGATTAGAATCAACAGAAGGTGTACTAGTCTTCAGTATTTCTGAAACATGATCTCTCTCTCTCTCTCTCTCAGTCATATTAACCGTAAGACTCAGTACGAGAACCCTCTTCTGGAGGCCCGGCGTAAGAAGCAGCTGGACGCGCAGCAGTCGCCTGAAGGCGGTCGCTACATCAGAGGTGCGTCTCTCCATCTGTCTGTGTGCTTTATCTTCTCGTTTCATGTACTGTTACAAATCGGAACACTTACTGAAGTTTAATACTGAACTCAACATACTGAAGTATTCTGATACTGTTTATTTGCACAGTGAGCATGAGTGAGAAAATGTAACACCATCCTTTACATAAATTTACACATGCTAACCTATATCAAATGACCTGTCTCTAAATCACTAAATCATAATCTGAATAAGCAGAATGGCAGCAGTGTGTCCCCTGAAGCATCTCTGAATGCTGCCATTGTTCCAGTACTGAAATACTGATTTACGATGTAGGAATTATATTTTGGTGGTTTTATTATCAAGAATAGAAACGGTTCCTCTCCTTGTGATACATTTTGGAGCATCAACAAGACTATAATGATACCAAGACAACAAGTTTGCTTTTTATGGGACATTGAAGCAGTGCTTGTTGATGATTTTATTGCCTGATTTTATTGTCTTATTTGTGTCAGTCTGATCTCTCTCTCTCTCTCTCTGTTGTCTGTGTGGTTTTGTTCTGTCAGAATGGATCGAGGAGCACTCGTCTGCTGGAGCCGCCATCGGCTCTTATGTGCCCAGTCATCTGGAGACGTACAGAGACCCTCAGAGCTGTCCGTCAGCTCCTCAGGCCCCGGGGCCCAAACGTGAGACACTCACCTTCATTACCATTCATATGCATGTTATGGACCCAACCTGACTAAATCAGCTTTTACTGACGTTTAATTGCTTAATTGAGTAATAAATCACTTAATGTACCTGTGTGTGTGTGTGTGTGTGTGTGTGTGTGTGTGTGTGCAGGGGGAAAGCCGTTCTTCACCCGTAATCCCGCCGAACTGAAGGGCACGTTCATAAGCACTAAGCTGCTGAAGAGCAGGCGAGGCTTTGGCTTCACTGTGGTCGGCGGGGACGAGCCGGACGAGTTCTTGCAGATCAAGAGTCTGGTGCTGGACGGACCGGCCGCTGTGGACGGAAAGATGGAAACAGGTCCGAACCTCCAAGGAAATCTTTTGCCTCCTAACCAGACATGATATGATAACGAGAAGCAAGAGGAGCTGTCTCTTACATGTTCATCTGGGTTTTGCCCTTATTTATTAAAAAGCACATGTGAAAGAGTGATTCACAAACACTGGATATCATATGACAAATTCCTCAAGGAAAAAGTGAAGATGTCTTGATTGTTGCATCATGCAGTGTTTTTGTGTTAAATGTGGGCAGACAATCATGTCTGGTTAGGACTTGCTGTTTTTTAATTTGTGTATTTGCCTTTCATACTAGCTAATCTGCTCTGTGAAGCGTCTCTTTCTTCTGTAACTCATCCTGAATGATGTCTCAAGAGCAGAATGCACTGAAGCACATTGTGTCAAGCATCTGTCTGCGTTTGATTCAGCATATCAGCCAAACCACCAAACGATTTGTTGTTGAATCAGACGTCACATGATAGAGCTTCTTGTGATGGTCAGGTCAGGGTTATTATAGCTAACTGAAACTACAACTAAAGCCATAAAAAAAAACATTTTTGTTGCTTGAAATTAACATTAACGTCAAGTGATGAAATATTTTAATCTTATTTATTATAATTAATCGAATTAATCACACATCAAATTTGGCTGAAAATGACCCCCAAAATATAATTTAAAGTCATTAAATGAGAAAAGCATCAAATAGACATTTTATTTGATTCAACAGAGAATTTATTACATATGCAAAAATCATGGTGTGGTAGGCTGAAAGTTTCTCAGAAGCTTCATCTGAATGTGTATTTCGATATATTTACAGACGGTTTATTGCAGCTCAGAAGTGGCATGAATGCTTTTACACTGCAGTTATAATTGAATAAATAATGCCATGAGATTAATGGGTTTTAAGTGGGATAGTTTACACACAAATTTAAATTCTGTCATCATTCACTCCCTCGTATCTTCTCAAAGCTGTATGACTGACTAAAAGAAGGTAATTTCAGAAATGTCTGGAAGTCGATGGTAACCGGAACAGTTTAATTACCAACATTCTTCGAAATGTCGTCTTTTATGTTCCTTAAAACAAAGAATGAAAGTCGTACAGGTTTGAGTAAATGATGACAGAATTTTCATTTAGTGTAACTTGAAAAATAACTCAAACTCAATAAACTCTCAATAAAAAACTGTATAGACAAAATTACTAAAACGTTAACTAAAATTTAAATTAAAACTGGTAATATAAAAATAAAAACTAATTCAAAATAACCGTGATGGTGCAGCAACACTGGCCGGTCTAACACACGTGTGTTTGCGTCCTCAGGTGACGTGATTGTTAGTGTGAATGACACGATCGTCTTGGGATACACTCACGCTCAGGTGGTCAAGATATTCCAGTCCATCCCGATCGGCTCCATGGTCCAGCTGGAACTGTGCCGCGGCTACCCTCTGCCCTTTGACCCCGACGACCCCAACACCAGTCTGGTCACCTCCGTGGCCATTCTGGACAAAGAGCCCATCATAGTCAACAGTCAGGAGGGCTTCGAGCCGATCCCCGGCATGGCTGTTCCGCTGGCGGCCGGCGGCGGGACGGTCGGCATGGTCTCGGGTCACGACCCCGTGCCGTACAATCCTGCGGCGGAGAGCGCGCTGCTGGTGACGGCCGACAGCTGCCTCGGCTACGCCAGTGATGTGGTGACTCTGGCGTCGTCCATCGCGACGCAGCCCGAGCTGATCACGGTCCACATCGAGAAGGGCGACAAAGGCTTCGGGTTCACCATGGCAGACAGTCTGGTGGGTGGAGGGCAGAAGGTGAAGCAGATCGTGGATTACCCACGGTGCCGAGGGCTGAAGGAGGGCGACATCCTGCTGGAGGTCAACAAGAGGAGCGTCCAGGGCATGAGCCACAACCAGGTGGTGGATCTTCTCAGCAAATGCCCACGAGGAAGTGAAGTTACTATGCTAGTGCAAAGAGGTGAGCAAACACGCATCAAAATCAGCATTACTGATCAGAGTCGGGCTCCGCGAGTCCGATCACAAACGAGTCCGATCACAAACGAGTCCGATCACAAACGAGTCCGATCACAAACGAGTCCGATCACAAACGAGTCCGATCACAAATGAGTCCGATCACAAATGAACTCGGTTTAGTAATGCGCTTTGAAAAATGTTGCAAATACAATGCAGTATTATTGGTTTTAGGGGAGTTTTGGCTTTAGATGTCAGGCAGGGAGACCAGCTTAAACCAGCTAACACCAGACAAACACCTTAGGCTGGTTTTAGCTGTTTTTGCAGCATATTGTAGCCAATCACAGACATGTCTGAATGCAGCAGCCTGTCAGAGGCGTTCGATGTAAACATCTGACATACCTTTTTCAGGGAAGTACCACAGTAAATCAAAAATAACATTATTATTTTATTAAAATTATTCACATTTTGCATTTCACTTACATACACACTCTCTCACACACACACACACACACGTCCAGCTATGTGCGTTGCCTTTAATATCAGTGTCTTGCCTTAATTTGTTTCCATGACGATACTCAGATTATTTAGAGAGAGAGAGAGAGAGAGAGAGAGATGCTGTATGGAGTGTCAGTCTCTTTATTTGCCCCTGGACTCATTATGAGCACACATGTATGTACCATATATAAACACACGTTATCTCTCATGATACCATCTCATGTTCCTCCTCACTCAAACACTGATCTAGAAGATAGCATGTTTGGTTCAAAATGTAAGGCAACATATATTTCTTTTCACTGAGAATACAATCCCATAATGCACTGCAGCAAACTCAGTGAAAAAATAAATCCAAGATAACAAACAGGTATTGTTGATTATAAATTTCATTCTTGATGGAAAAAGTATCTGCTGGTGTTGAAGCCTTTATTCAGCTTCATTAAGATATAATCATATTAATGTAATAGCCAGATTGCAGGTGGAGAACTACATGAATCCAGCAGTCAGAGAAGTGTGACGAACAAATCAGAGCGAAAGAGATCAGCTGCACCTGACGGCTCTCGTCATGTTTTATGAGTGGTCTCAATACAACTTCAATACTCTCATATGCATAAATTGTTACATGAATATTTTGCAATAAAATTAAAATGTTTTTATTCTTATAACCCCAGACTATAGATCACCAGTGTTATATTGTAGTGTTTGAAACAGCTGGGCAGATGTATACTGTATGCAGATATCGCCCACAGGCGCTGTTTTGAACCAGAAAAGGTCAAACCCATCTGTTACATCATCTTGGACCAATGGCAGTTAGAAGGTGTTTAACAGTCGGTTTGTGCTGGAGATCTTTTTCAGAGCACCGGAAGGAACTCAAAAACATCTTTGTTTTGGCCAGATTTCCCTCACATCTGTTTCATTCTTCAAATTTCGCTTGAACTATATAATTTTAAACTATAAACTACTTTGAAATGTATTTTGAAAAGCAGCGCTGTGGCCAATCAACAACTGGCCGAAGACCTGAATGTGTTTTACTGCAGGATTGAAATGTCATGTCTCACACTCCACACCTGCTCTGATCTTCTCCAACACAACCATTAACACCCTACACCCTTCCTCCACTCTACTGCTTCTCTGTGAGGAGAATGTGTGCCAGATCCTCCAAAAACAGAAGATCAGGAAAGCCAATTGCCCAGACGGTGTCTCACCTGCCTGTCTTAAAGCCTGTGCTTTCATCCATCTTCACCCTGATCTTCACCAGATCACTGGAGCTGAGTGAAGTCGCCTCCTGCTTCACAGGAATAAATGACTTTACCTGTTGCTCTCACATCTGTGTTCATGAAGTCATCTGAGAGACTGGAGTTGGCCCACCTGAAGGACATCACTGGACCCCTGCTAGACCCCTGCAGTTTGCTTATAGATCCGTGGATGATGCAGTCAACATGGGACGGCACTACATCCTGCAACATCTGGACAAACCAGGGACTTATGCAAGGATCTTATTTGTGGGCTTCAGCTTGGCTTTCAACACCATCATCCCAGATATCCTACTGACTAAACTAACTCATTCAATTCAATTCAATTCAATTGAGCTTTATTGGCATGACTGTGGTATGGTACAATGTTACCAAAGCAATAAACATGTAATAGTTTATACAGGTATAGATTGATAATTAAATAAAAGGATGAAGAAAATATATATACATGCATGGCTATATTGTATATGTTATCATATAATTTAACAATTTTGTTTAAAAACAAAATCTCTCTCTCTCTCTCTCTCTCTCTCTCTCTCTCTCTCTCTCTCTCTCACACAGGAGTCCTGCAGCCCAAGAGAAGCCCCAAAGTGCTGGTAAGATACGTCCCTTTCATTCCTCACCTCATCACTACACTTTCATTTACACGTCAACCAATGTCTTTGACTGACACTGACTGTATTGATAACTGATATGCAGATTTTTAAAGGATTAGTTCACTTTGAAATGAAAATTATCCCAAGCTTTACTCAAGCCATCCTAGGTGGGTATGACTTTCTTCTTTCTGATGAACACAATCTGAGTTATATTAAAGGGTTAGTTCACCCAAAAATAAAAATAATGTCATTTATTACTCTCCCTCATGCCGTTCCACACCCGTAAGACCTTCATTCATCTTAGGAACACAAATTAAGATATTTTTGATGAAATCTGATGGCTCAGTGAGGCCTGAGCAATGACGTTTCCTCTATCAAGATCCATTAATGTACTAAAAACATATTTAAATCAGTTCATGTGAGTACAGTGGTTCAATATTAATATTATAAAGCCACGAGAATATTTTTGGTGCGCCAAACAAACAAAATAATGACTTATATAGTGATGGCCGATTTCAAAACACTGCTTCAGGAAGCTTCGGAGCGTTATGAATCTTTTGTGTCGAATCAGCGGTTCGGAGCGCCAAAGTCACGTGATTTCAGCAGTTTGGCGGTTTGACACATGATCCGAATCATGATTCGACACAAAAGATTCATAACGAAATAACTTCAACAAAAATATCTCAATTTGCGTTCCGAAGATGAATGAAGGTCTTACGGGTGTGGAACGACATGAGGGTGAGAAATTAATGACAGAATTTTCATTTTTGGGTGAACTAACCCTTTAATAAATANGCAGATTTTTAAAGGATTAGTTCACTTTGAAATGAAAATTATCCCAAGCTTTACTCAAGCCATCCTAGGTGGGTATGACTTTCTTCTTTCTGATGAACACAATCTGAGTTATATTAAAGGGTTAGTTCACCCAAAAATAAAAATAATGTCATTTATTACTCTCCCTCATGCCGCTCCACACCCGTAAGACCTTCATTCATCTTAGGAACACAAATTAAGATATTTTTGATGAAATCTGATGGCTCAGTGAGGCCTGAGCAATGACGTTTCCTCTATCAAGATCCATTAATGTACTAAAAACATATTTAAATCAGTTCATGTGAGTACAGTGGTTCAATATTAATATTATAAAGCCACGAGAATATTTTTGGTGCGCCAAACAAACAAAATAATGACTTATATAGTGATGGCCGATTTCAAAACACTGCTTCAGGAAGCTTCGGAGCGTTATGAATCTTTTGTGTCGAATCAGCGGTTCGGAGCGCCAAAGTCACGTGATTTCAGCAGTTTGGCGGTTTGACACATGATCCGAATCATGATTCGACACAAAAGATTCATAACGAAATAACTTCAACAAAAATATCTCAATTTGCGTTCCGAAGATGAATGAAGGTCTTACGGGTGTGGAACGACATGAGGGTGAGAAATTAATGACAGAATTTTCATTTTTGGGTGAACTAACCCTTTAATAAATATCCTGACGCATCCGAGCTTTATAATGGCAGTGAACAGGGTTCACGAGTGTGAGCTGAAGAAAGTGTCTCCATCCACATGCATCCATCATAAACGTACTCCACACGGCTCCGGGGGGGTTAATAAAGGCCATCTGAAGTGAAGTGATGTTTTTGTGTAAAAAAAATATTCATATTTAACAAGTTATAAAGTGAAATATCTAGCCTTCCGTATTCAACGTACGAAGAAAGTGTAAAACTCTCACAGTTCCCAAAGCTTATGCTACATCCTACGCCTTCCCTATTCAACTTTCGGAAAAAGTGCAACTGACGCGACGCCAGTTACGCTTACTTCCTAAGTTGAATACGGAAGCACTTTCTTCAGCTCATACTCTTTGATCCTGTTCACTGCCATTATAAAGCTCTGATGCATCAGGATATTTATTCATATATCTCAGATTGTGTTCATCAGAAAGAAGAAAGTCATATAAACCTAGGATGGTTTGAGGGTGAGTAAAGCTTGGGGTGATTTTCATTTGAAAGTGAACTAATACTTTAAGTGCTGCTTTATTTCAATTTTTGTTCAAGTAATGATCAGAGTATGACAGAAAAAAACATGCAATATGCAAACGTATAGTTGTAGTATTCATGAATATTTACTTTATTAACGACCTCTGCATTTAACTCATCCAGTTAGTACACACACATTAGGAGTGGTGAACACAAACACTGCAAACTGTAGACACACACAGCCATTCACTGCGGCGCCCGGGGAGTGATTGGGGGTTTGGTGTCTTGCTCACCTCAGTCATTTCCTGCCAGCATTGAGAATCAAACCCGCAGTCTTGGGGTTAACAGACGAACTCTCTAACCATTAACTTCCCATATATTGGACATTTAATAAGCTCAATCTGGTCGACCGTTATTTTTAGACGCGGTTTGACTTGACAAACACTGTGACCAATCGCGACATGTAAGCATGAATGAGATTCTCCTCTGTGACAGAGGGAACGATTTTCTGTCACCAACTTAAATCCCAGTCTGTTCCTCACACAAAGCTGCCATATGTCTTCAGAAGTCTTACTTTATGGTACTGTTGGAAGCTGTTTGTCCTTGGCAGTTTCCTGTATGTTAATTGTTGCCAGTTTAGAGCTTTTGAAGATAACAGATGCTTGAACATTCAGCCTTGGATGTCTCCTTTTGTGTTCCACCGTAGAAAAGAAAACAGTTTGAAATGATGTGAGGGTGGTGAAATATGACAGGATTTTCATTTTTGTGTTTGAGTGAGCATGTGAAATCTGTGTCTCTCAGCAGTTGGAACGGAAGGACAGTCAGGGCAGCTCTCAGCACAGCGTGTGCAGTCATCGCAGCGCACACACAGACTCGCCCGGCCGCCTGGTGCCCGTCGGGCCCTCTGACGCACTGGGAGCCCCT
>RJVU01035944.1:1299062-1328996 GCA_003731715.1 Anabarilius grahami
CACACACACACACACACACACAGTCTTCACTAGGGTCTGTAGAATATTTGTATGTATGCATTGATTTATTGATATTCATAATCACAAAACAAACCGCTCTGACAGCTGGACATTAGTAACATGTTTTTTCTTTCTCTTTGTCCAAAAGGAATAACAAACCCAAGCAAGTCCTGACCCAACCACCAACCTACAATCAGGTGAGAGCTTCGACATTTACCACAGCGGATGACCGGTTATGCTGTAGTTTTTGCTTTAGTTTGTGTTGTTCTGTTATTGATTTATTTCACAGTATGAAGGGTCAAGTCCTTCTGGGAACACTTTACGTTAACATGCAGCATATTTTACAGCATTTGTTCATCTTTGTCAGTGTTGTTTAATTAAAATAAAGTTCATTCTTTGTTCATGTTGGTTCACAGTGCTACAGATACAGATGTGAGATCAGATTTATAACTGTAATATCAACCATTGGCAGCGCATCATTTGGCATTAATATACAGGCCAAACATTTGTTTTTAATTTACGAACAAATGAGCATCATATATTATTTGTGAATTTCCTTCTTAGACTTCCCAAAATGCACAAACTCAGTTTGATTGGGTGTATTTGATGCACACATATATTTGATGCTTTGCATGTTTGATTTCAGACAGTGTTTATAAGTCTGAACATGCAGGCAATGAAAGTTTGAGAAGGAGAAGCATGTGAGATCACTTGGGTCCAGTTCTGATGAGCAAAAGCCTCCATTTGAGAGAAACATCTTAGATATTCAATATATATTTCATATAAAAAATGGGGGGAGGGGGGGAATTATGTTTTACACCTCTCTCAACTTTAATCTCCTGTTCTGCATGTACATATTGTGTACTTATTGTAGTAATTAATAATTAATTTGTAATTAATTAATAATTAATAACTGTGTAATACTGCTGCATTAGCACTGAACCTAACCTTAACTCATGTAGTTCACTCAGTATTTCTTAAGTAAGTACATTGAAAGTGCAGGGACTGTAAAATAAAGTACAACCAGAACAGTGTCCAGCAGGTTTGTGTTGTGATTTTGTTCATTTGTGTCTGTGCGTTTAGGAGGCAGAGTTTTATTCGGTTGATCTGGAGAGGGAAAGTAAAGGTTTTGGCTTCAGTCTGAGAGGCGGTAAGGAGTATAACATGGATCTGTATGTGCTGCGATTAGCTGAGGACGGAGCTGCTGTCAGAAACGGCAAGATGAGGGTAAGAGCCATGAATCATTCATTTGGTTTGTAAAAATACAATTGTTGCCCTTCACTATCAGTCCAATGTACCTTATTCTTTCACTTTTTAAATTTTTACTTCCAATTTCCATTGGTTAATGGCTGCTGATCTGAAATCAAATCTCCCCAAACCCCATACATGTGTTTCTCTGCTCTTTGGTAGTTTCCATTTCCTCCTCTCTTTCCTTCTCTGACTCTATTAAGAACAGCAGCAAACTTTTGGTGAACCGTAACAAGTTTAGTACTAGTCAAGATCGGCTAACCAATAAAACTTTTAAGAGTGTATGTTTAGAACTTTAAGGGGTTAGTTCACCCAAAAATGAACATTCTGTCATTAATTCCTCCCCCTCATGCCGTTCTACAGCCATAAGACCTTCATTCATCTTCAGAACACAAATTAAGATATTTTTGATGAAATCCGATGGCTCAGTGAGGCCTGCATCACCAGGAATAACACTCCCTTTTTCAATGCACAGAAAGCTACTAAAAACATATTTAAAATAGTCATGTGACTACAGTGGCTCAACCTTAATATTATAAAGTGATGAGAATACTTTTTGTGCACCAAAAATGACAAAATAGCGACTTTATTCCATAATATCTAGTGATGGGTGATTTCAAATCACTGCTTCATGAAGCTTTACGAATCTTTTGTTTCGAATCAGTGGTTTGGAGCGCCAAAATCACATGATTTCAGTAAACGAGGCTTCGTTACGTCATAAGTGTTTTGAAAATTCAATAGTTCATGTGACTTTGGCAGTTTGATACGCGCTCCGAACCACTGATTCGAAACAAAAGATTCGTAAAGCTTCATGAAGCAGTGATTTGAAATCGCCCATCACTAGATATTATGGAATAAAGTCGCTATTTTGTCATTTTTGGTGCACAAAAAGTATTCTCATCACTTTAAAATATTAAGGTTGAGCCACTGTAGTCACATGACTATTTTAAATATGTTTTTAGTAGCTTTCTGGGCATTGAAAAAGGGAGTGTTATTGCTGGTGATGCAGGCCTCACTGAGCCATCGGATTTCATCAAAAATATTGTGTGTTCTGAAGATGAACGAAGGTCTTACAGGTGTGGAACGGCATGAGGGGGAGGAATTAATGACAGAATGTTCATTTTTGGGTGAACTAACCCTTTAAGCAAATTACATTTTCATTAGTGAGAAGCTCCCAGTTGTTCATGTTGATCTTGATCCTCATAAGCTCATTCTGGTGTCCACCTCGTTTCAGGTTGGTGATGAAATTCTGGAGATCAACGGTGAAAGTACAAAAAATATGAAACATTCCCGCGCCATCGAGCTGATCAAGAACGGAGGAAGACGAGCTCGACTAGTGCTGAAGAGAGGAGATGGATCCGTCCCAGAGTACGGTGGGTCACAAATCATGTTCAGTATTCATGTCTTTTCTTCTTCTTCTCCACCGTAACATTGACACTTCTTGGTGATTGATAGTTTCAAAGCAGCTTCACAGTGATGAACAGAAAAATAACAGAATCAATGATGCAAACTTCATCAAATATGAAAGAAATTCAGATTCTGTAAAGCAGCTCTACATAAGACATTAGAGTCATTATTCAGATCAGTTCAGCTATAAGCAGCTCAGTTCAGTTCAAGTTTCGTTCTCATCTGCAGTCCAATCGATAATATCGCTGTGTCCCCTTGTCAGCTGTGTTCATCTAGAGAGTGAGATCTTCCTAGTTCTTCAGTTTGCAGAACTAAATGAATCGATTCTGTCATGTGTCTGTTTCTTCCTCTTGATTCATCTCTGTTTCTCTCTCTTCCTGATGTCTGGTTCTCTGCTGGGCTCCTCAGCTATGATGGGTCCCCATCTCGCTGCCTGTCTGAGGAATGATAAGTTGGGCGAGCCCTGCTTCTACCTTATGGGTCAAAACCAAGCCACGGTTTGTAAAGCACAATCTGTGTGTCAACCCTTCCATCACCAGCGGCACGTTATAAGCCCTGCTTTGGCCCACGTGTGTTGTTCCCTCACCAGCTCAGTGTCACCCGCACTCATGCCACGCTTTCATCCCACCCCACTGAATCCATTCTACCGCTGATCACATGTTCAATGGATTCATATTCCTGATGGATGATGCTCGGATGCATGTGTGATGCTGTCGTGGTTGTTTTTGTTAATGGATGATAACAGATGGGTGAATGTTACCAAAGCTGTCAAGAGCATGTCCGGGTCCCATTTCAAAATCAGAAGAATATTTATTGTATTAATAATTATGGAATATTGAATTCAAAAACACTGGACGGATAAATTCTAAAAATATGCGTGCAAAATCTTACGTGCTCAGTTAAGGTGGATTATTGTTTTAATCCGGTAAGAAGACATGCGCATAAACGATGGAAACACGTTTACCAAATACACGGAAAACTCATGTGACTTTCCCTCAGCAGAGGCTGTGATTGGATAACTGGACTAACCAGCGGACCAATCGCATCGCAGCATCTCAAATGTTGGTTTGGTGGTTCTGAAACGTCTGAGTCAAAGTCTGTCATCAGAATGATTTGGTTTAATTCCTCCAGAAGATTGTGTTCCCAAACACCAGCATCTGAACGCAAGAGAACATGACAGCGTTTGAGTTTCGTCAGACAAACTCATTTATGCTGGAGGAGAAAAGAGCCTGATTGAAGAAACTTACATTTTATTACTGATATTTTGAGCCAATTTCCCAGGAAGTGATGATTTTGTACTCTTGAACATGAGATGAAACGCTGCTTAAAATGTAAAAATTGAGCAGCAACAACAAAAAATAATCACAGAAAGATTTCTAGAAACATGAAATAATCCTTGAAAAAAATTATAATTTAAGCAAATGATTTTTCCCATTGGTTTTAAGGTCAAATGTGACCTGTATAAGAAGTTTTGTGAGATTCACCCATAAGCAAGTAATAAAATGTGTGTGATGGACATATGATAAAAGATGAACTCTTTCAGCCATGCCTGAGTATTGTGGGTGTTCTGAGCAATGAAAATGCTATTGAACCCCACAGGTTTACTGTCGTCCTGACATATCTGTCTTGTCCTGATCAGAATCAACGGTGCGTGGCATTCCCATCTGGGAATGATGTCTGGAGCCAGTACTTTGACCGCAAAGACCGCGGTGCCTTTTTTCCAAAACATTATCAACTGTGACAAAATATCCTGATAACCCTTGCATTCAGGAAGAGTTACCCGGAGGGAGCAGGTGCTCCTGCTGCAACAGATGGATTTGAGAGTGCTGAATTGTTTTTGACATCTTGTTTTCCGGGTGTGTCCTAAAACCCTTCGTCCACCAAACTGTATTAAAGTGCCCCTATTATGCTGTTTTAAAGGTTTCCAATTTAGCTTTGAAGTCTCCTACAATAGATTTATATGCTTCCAAAGTTGCACATCACCTCATTCCTCAAAGAGTCTGAAAACAGTCCGTTCGAAGATCTTGTTTCTCTAAACCCCTCCTTTCTACGAGCCTGCTCTGCTCTGATCGGTCAGATGACCCCGTCTGTTGTGATTGGTCGACCGCTTGCAGCGCGTGTCGGAAACCAAATGTCCATTATCATATCTGAATTTCAGCTCTTCCTCAGCACTTGATACACAGTGATACAACGAGTGACAATGGCTTTGGTTTTTCCGTGTCAATTCCAGCGTGAGGCCTTTTGAAGTGCATGCAAAGTGGATTTGAAGCGCTTCTCGACATGAACAACATGAAGCAAATTCTTCCAGTCTCAGATACAACTACAGTGTTTGAGAGCAGGGCAAAGCAGATGCTGTTCAGCCAATGAAGGCATTATGCAAATGTGTTACATTGTTACCCAAGTATGTAACAGGAAGTGAGACTGGAATTACTGACGACTCGTTTCAGCAGTTCAGATTTCATTCTTTCTTTTAGAAGACAATAACTCATTTATCTGCACTTTGATCTTTGAAACTTTGCAGAGCTTTTACATTCACAAACAGCTTCATTACACACTGCATGAAAGACAATATCTGAAAAAGCATAATAGGGGCACTTTAAAACATGATCACATTTGGGAACTGCCTGAAAGTCCCTGCTGAAAAATCCAGCATTGCCGGTCACCGTGTTTTGTATGCTGGGACCTGCATGTGTGCTGCATGGTTGCTGGTTTGCTGGTCACCAGCATTAGAAGCGGAACAGCCAGCTACACCAGCTCAGTTTTGCTTGAGAACAGCATGATCACACTGGTCCACCAGCTAGACCAGCACTAGACCAGCTCTAACCCGCCTGGACCAACATGGAATTCATGCTGCTTTATGGTGGATTTTTCAGCAGGGGTGTCCGACACTGTATATCTGTGTGGCAAGGCTTTTGGAGCTACTATCCGTTGTTGATGCCTCCAAATTTTGTCATTTGATGATTTGCAACAGTTTTGGAGTCACTTGAATTACTCCTCATGGGAGCATTGATTGTTCCTCTCACATGTCTGAAATTTATTTTCTTGTGCAATAGAGATTTCTGTCGTTTTTGTATCGGCAACTGCAGCTTTCTGGTCAAACGAACCAAATCAGAGCTGTAGTCTAGGCCAGGGCTTCCCATTGTGATACTCGAGGTCCTTTATAGTTTTCCTGAAGAGCTTGATTAGCTTGTTCTGGTGAGTTTGATCCGGGTTGGATAGCGGCCCTCGAGGGAACCCCTGATCTAGGGCAACGTAAACATAAGAGAGTTTTTATTTGTTTTAATTTCTTTGGTCACTACATAATTTCTATTCTTCTATATGTGTAATTGTTTAGATGATTTGACCAAAACTGAGTAGGGGTGTGTCCAAAGCTTTGACTGCTTGTATAGATGTTGAATGAATGTGTTTGATCACATGGAGTGCTGCCTGTTTGTTAAAGGTTCCTGTGACGTCTTTACTGTTACAATCCGAGTGCTTTTAGTGGCCTAACGTAAAGCCTTTCTTCATTCATTTCCAGACGGCCCAAATGACAGCTACCCTCCCTCGCCCGGGCCACAAAATAATTCGGAAATGAGGACTTTGCTGGTCAGTGGCCCGTTTCATCCTCCGTCAGAGTCCAGCTATACATCCGAATATCACACCCCATCCCAGCCCAAGCAGCAGCAACTGAAGGACAGACAACCGGAGCCGGCGAGGGAGCGAGAGAACGACAACAGCCCGGCTCCGCACCACCTGTCCTGGAACAACCAGCCCAGCCCCAAAAACAACTCCCACCGCAGGGTCAAGAAGTCCGACTCTGAGAGCGGCATTGCCAAGCTCTTCAAAACCTTAAGGAAAGAGGGTGGATTTGGGAGAAAAACTTCTAATCAGGATCTCCTGAGGCGAGGCCGCAAACCATCGATAGACACGCAAGGTAGCGCTGGATCTCAGGTGCGCAGTGGATCCTTGGATCGCTCCTCCGGCCGGAAGCGCAACAGCTCTCCAGACCGCCGTAGAGCCAAGTCTGTGGACCGACGGGTAACGCGATCCTATAAAGATCATTCCCCTGAACGAAGTTATCAAGCCTCTTCCCAGGACCTGCTGAGCCAGATCTCCACTCCAGAAAGGCATTTCCGGCCCCAAAAAGAGCCCCAAACCCCCCGTCGCAACTACAACAGCGAGGGCTGCTTTACGTCCACCCCGGAGCGACCAAACAAGCCCATGGCCCATACTCTCGGCCGCACACCTGAACGCGGTTTAAAAAACAGGAACATCCTGCACAACGGCTCTCCATCCGGTCAAGCTGAGAGACAAGGATATTTCCTCAACGGATCCAGTGAGAGACAGCTCCACAGGAGATCAGACAGCAGCAGTGACGGAAGTTACCTGGAAGAGGGCGCCACTCCACAGCTGAGGGATTATTACAACGCTCTGAAAGCCAGCAGCGCAAACGGGAGCGGTGTGGGCCGAGGCCTGGGCCAGAACTCTCCGAACAAGAGACGGCTTTACAAGGAGAACCACGCAGACCTCAGCATCTGACCGCTTCACCGCAGCTTCAACAATGGGTTTTTTCTAGTTTTCATCCATCCGTTTGTTTTTATATGTTGTGTTGCAAGTGAGATCCATGTTTTGTTAAAAAGATACGGACTGTTTTGTTTTCTACAAATGTGTCCTCTCCTCTCCAGATTGAGATTTATTGAACCAGAGCACAAGCATTCAACGTTTGTTTCTTTGTTTGTACATTTGAGTAGTTGTGGCAAAACCAGAACTCCAACTATGATGCTACTGTTTGAGTAAGTAATATATTTAAGCTGTATATTTATTTTGAAAAATGTAACGTGATGGGATGAAAAAGCATCATTCGGTCTGTCTGTTGTACACTATCTGACCTTGTTTGTCGTAACACTGCACTGGACTGAGGCTCGAGCCGCCCATACGCAAAAAAGCGCTGAAGAAACGAGAGCAGAAAGACATTATCTTGTGGCACAGAGTTTGTTTGCTTCTTGCTGTTGTTGTTTTGTTTTTGCCATAATCACCTGAAATTAGACTAAAGGCACACGTGCACAGTTGAGAAAACTTGACCCAACATTAGCTTAAAGCAAGTTATTACAAAATGTATATTTTATGAACTAATCAGGTGCTTTTAAAAAGTGATTTAAAGTGCATTGGAGCTGTACACGTTATCAGAATGTGTTCCTCGGGAATGAAAGCACTGAGAGCAGTTGAGCTACAGGAACATAGCCAATACATGCAAACACTGGAGTTATGAAATATGGGAAAAGTTGTCTGATTTTAGTCCAGTTCGCAATCATTTTAATTAGTGGTCTGGAATATTTTGAATCGTCCCTGACACAGCCACATTTACCTCCACAACGTAGAGTACCAAAGGCCATTGACATGCTCTGAATCTCTGAACGGTGTTGAAAAATGTGGCACATGATTTGGGTCTGAATGTACAGTTACAGCATGGAAGATTCAGAAGACTACATGAAAACGGCACCTGGCACAATCTGCCACACTGAGCCACCGCGTGTTTTCCGTCACGCTCTCCAGAGCATACGCACATGCAATACATGTTTGCTTGGGAACACATTTGGACTGGACCGTAATCTCTCAATTGGGAACAAGAACAGGGAATTCCTTCAGTGTCATCTGAACAGTACTGTATGGAAATGAACGGATCAGCCGCTGTCTTTTGTACAGACTTTTATTACTGTATGTACTTCGAACCCGTGTAGGTAAGAAAACTGCTGCCTTTTCTCTGTACAAAAAAAGAGTTTATGAAAGATGTCCACCTAGAAGAAGATACTAACATGTTTATACTCGTCTCACGGGGACTACGACGACGTGTACTCAGAATCAGGCATATGTAAAGTTATTTTTGTTTTCCTCTCTCCAGGGAAGGTGGGAGACTGATGTTTTTCACGGAAGGCAGTTGAATATCTGTCGTGATGGATAGCCTGCTTTTTTTCTAGAGATCTTGTATACTGTCTGTGGTCTCTGCAAAGTTCTATGGATTTTAAATGCTTTTTTCTGTCGATAAAATGGTCTGATTTTTTTTTTTTTTACAAAACTATGCATATATATGAAAATTCTGCATTGTCCATGGCTTTATTTGACTCATGAAGTTATACATAACATTAGTCTAAGTTGAAGTAGACGTGGACTTACACGGTAACGTTTTTTTCTTGTTTGGATGGATCACAATGTATATGTAGCTATCAAAAAGAAGTCTGTGAATGCTATTTTTATTATCAAATAAAGTTTTCCATACAAATTCACAATCCTCTGTTCATTGTGGTGTTATGAATTTACACTGTACATTTAAAAAACAAAACAGGCATATAATCTAGAGTTCAGACCCAGTTCCCTTTCAGAAGGGAAATAAATAAGGTTCAAATGTGCACCTTTTGAATGTATTTTGTGCCTTTTTTTCCCTGAGAGTGTTGTTTGGTTTGATTATTGTGTAGCATTAAACTTGTCTTGCCTGTGCCGTGTTCTCAAATCGCTACAGGAAGGAAAATGTACAACGGCAACCAAGGAATGTCTCAAAATATTCAGGAAAGAATGTCAGCCGTAACGTTGGTTTAACGCACGCCTGATTCATTGAGCGTGTTATTTGAATTGTACTTCATTGTGAAGTTGCTTAGGAAAGCATCTGCTTTATGAATAAATGCACAAAGAGAGGACAGAAGATTTTTGAAGGATTTGTTATTAATGTGAGCGGTGTCTGACTGAACTAACAGCCCTGTGAATTTGGCATTCACAACCGATTTTCCTTTCATAATGGGTCAGTAAGACATTTAACTTGGTTAATCCATTAATCCGTCTGAAATGTATTGTTAAAACGGGTCTCATGGCGAATAACGAGACAAGGTCATTTTAGGTGGATCAGGATGTTCCATGAATAACTGTGCAAATATTCCCTCTAGGGATGACCGGTTCTGTCATGAGAACAGATTTGTGTAGATTGTTGTGGACTTGTAAGTAAAGAAGACAGACATTAATCATTCACCTTTAGAATGAAGTCAGGCCACTCGAGGAAAGTTAAGCAAGTTTTTATTCTTCTTTAATCATGAGCCTGTGGTAGCCTCTCGCAGTACACCTCAGAGAGCCACATGGGTCACTCCTGAAATACTAAAGTATTTATTCAGTACAAATATCCATTGATCATATAACAAAAGAACAAATGATCATAAGGTCTTCTATTTCCTCTCTAACTCCCATACAGTCATTACTCTCACCCGAACACTCAAATGTAGTGATATACGGCTTACAGAACATTTCATTTTCACGCTGCAGCTTGTGTTCTTCTGAGAGGACACTTCTCTACCTTCCCAATCCTCCCAGGCTTCTATTTTACTATAGTTTAACCTCATAACACTAAGTTACAAAATCAAAGTAAAGTTTGAAACAAAAGAAAAGAAATGTGATGTAATGTGTATTGATATGATGACAATAGTAGATCACAATTACTTTTGGACTTTTTTGCCTATTGGACAAAAAAAAAAAGAAGTTTTTGCCATTTTAACTTTTGCCATCATTTTCTCACTGGTCTGTTTTCATCCAAGGACTACTATTTTGAATATGTTCAAGAACTCTTAGCTTATATTTTGTTCTGTTATAGTTATATTCTCACTTCCTGTGTTTATGTCTAGTGTCCTCGGTTACAGACTACCCTCACCTGTTTCTTGTTTAGTTCTCCGTTATTGTCATTGTCATGTGACCTACCAGATCCTTTCCTGTGGGATACACTGTAAACCCAAATAAGTTGGAAAAACTCAACAAAAAAAAATTGAGGCAATCCGTTACATTAAATGTTTTAAGTTAAAGGTGCTCTAAGTGATGTCACGCGTTTTTAGGCCAAAACATTTTTTGTCACATACAGCAAACATCTCCTCACAATCCGCTAGCTGCCTGTCCCCTGAACACACTGTAACAAAACACGGTCTCTGTAGTCGCCACAAGCTCCGAAAACAAAAACAAACTGGTGCAGCCTGGACCACGAAACAATAAACAGTGCCTCAGCCAATAACCGACAAGCAGCGTCAATACGCAAGCTACTTACATTTTAAACGCGCGTTCATGACTGTTTCAGGAAGCACGGAGGGGAGGAGGAGGAGGAGGGAGGGTCTAGCCTCTGTTTTGTTTGACAACACTTCGAACGTCAACAGGAAGTTACTCCACCCAGGATCACTTAGAGCACCTTTAAGAAATTCAAAGTTTAAATAAGCAGAACTGGCAGATTTCAATGTTGTACTCATACTTTTTAATTGCTCTTAACTTGATTTTTTTAAATAAAGTAAATTCATACATTAAACTTAAAATAATCATGTTATCTTAACTTCTTAAATTATATTTTTAGTAGTGGAAATTTAGCTAGCTATAACTAGCTAATTCAGCAAATGCTAATTGTTTACACAATGCTTTGATAAAATTAGCATAGCATAGCAATTGCTGAAAGAGTGCAGAAAATATAGAACATTTATGAAATACCTGTTCTCAAACTGAGCCCATGCTCCACTGCAAAAACTCTTCTAAATTGGGATAGCAAAGCATTAAGCTACTAAATCCCCCACTTAACATTAATCTTGCAACAACAACAAACAAAAAAACATTATATAACACTTAATATTTTGGCATTTTTTCTCCCTTTCGAGTGTTATGGCAAAGCATGCTGGAAAATAGAAATCCCAACACAGTTTCAGGTCAATTTAAGTTTTAAAAGAAAGAAGTTCATAAAACTGAAAACAATGAAACATTTCAGATGACATAAAATGTGTTCGCTTCATGAACTCAAAATAAAGTTGTAAATACTCATAAAAGTTAATTTGATTGAACTATTTTGTTTAATTTGAGTTTGGCCTTCACAAACCATTGGAATTATTTTGAGCGTTAGGGTTTACAGTGTAGTAAAGCGTCCATCAGACGCACACTTCAGAATCTCAAAGGTTCATCCTTTTCACCTACTCGTTTGTGAGCGCTGTGAATCCAGACATACTACTCTTGTCTCATAACTGTATTCCAAATCTCTCGAAGTTATTTGGTAGTTTTGTGTGAAGTTGAAATTTAAAATGCTACAGAACTTGTTTTTGATTCAGGCGTATTTAAAGGGTTATTTCACCCAAAAATTAAATGTCTGTCATTAATTACTCTCCCTCATGTCGTTCCACACCCGTAAGACCTTCATTCATCTTCAGAACACAAATTAAGATATTTTTGATGAAATCCGAAGTTTTTTTTTACCCTTCATTGAAAGCAATGAAATTACCACATTCAATGTCCAGAAAAGTAGTAAAAACGTTGTTAAAATAGTCAACATGACTACAGTGGTTCAACATTAAAGGATTAGTTCACTTTCAAATGAAAATCACCCCAAGCTTCACTCACAGTATGGCAGTGAACGGGATCAGCGAGTATGAGCTGAAGAAAGTGCCTTTCCATCATAAACGTACTCCACACGGCTCCGGGGGTTAATGAAGGCCTTCTGAAGCGATGCGTTTGTGTAAAAAAATATCCATATTTAACAAGTTATGAAGTCAAATATAGCTTCCATCAGACCGCCTTCTGTATTCAGCGTACGCAGAAAGTGTAAAACTCTCGTTGACTTTTTTAGCAATGTTTTTACTACCTTTCTGGACATTGAATGTGATAATGTTATTGCTTAAAAAAAAAACTAAGATATTCTTCGCTGCAATATTCCTTCAATTTCTCACTGGCAGCCACGTCCACATCAGTGGAAAATGAAACATCTGGGACCTCATTTATAAAATGTTGCATAGAAACCGTCCTACATTTGATCTAAGATCATTTCTTAAATGTGTACGTGTGATTCAGAGAAATGCTCTCTTTCAGATGTGAAATCTATAAATCACAAATGATCTTGAAATCGTGCACAGCTGAATGTTTCACATCTCGTCTTGTAAACGCAGCCTAATAAATGTCATTAGCGTATAAAAGAGCACCAGTCAACATCCAAATCCTGTGAGCGGCAAGAATTGAAAAATGTGAAAATCTACATCTGATTAGAACCTGACGTGGTGCAAAGTACTCTTCCACGTCAAAGACCATTTTTATAACTACAAACGTCGGTGTGGATTTTAGCGTACGCACACTCCAAGTTAAAATCTGTGTGTATGGTTCTCTGGAGATGCATTTGTACTTGAGATTGTCCATGCTTGTGTCTGACCTCTATGGAGTTAATATTGTGCCATAATTAAACAAACAAATCCAGCATTTTGCAAACAAACACGATCTGCTTTGCAAAGGAAAACTCGACTTGCAAACAAACAGAAAGTGATGTGCAAATAGGTCAGTTTGAGCGAAAACGCAAATGAGTAACAAATATATGTTCTGTTTTACAAATATGATATAGGCTCATTTATTTATATTTCACAAATAAATACAATCCATCCTACAAATGGCATGTAACCTTTGAACAAATACCAAATCTAGTGCATACAAACACACACCTGTCTGTTACGATTGTAAGACACTTGCCTTTTTATGAGATCTCTCAGCTTGATTTTCTCACAAATGCAGATGAGCAACTTCCTCTTCCAAAACAGCAGATGGCGCTTTGCTATGGGTCAATTTACGCTAGTCTCCTGAGAGAAGCCCAGAAACATGCGTTTATAATAATAATAAACCTTTTTTTAGCACCTTTAAAGGGTCATGAAACCCCTGTTTTCCCCTGGTCGTTCACACCTCAACGCTCAAAAACTCTGTTAAAATGGGCGTGTAAAGCTCTGGAAAAGTGGGAGTGTAGAGGGGAGAGAACAACCAATGAAGCACAGACATCCAACACACTCATTATACAGAATAATGAATATTAATATATGAGCACGGAGAGAATGACAACAAACTCCCAAGCACAAGGGAGAAATGCTAAAGAATATTAAATAGGGCTAATAATAGGCTAATTTGATTATGTTTACGAGCACTAATGCAATATGCTAGTTCAATAGTATATAACAATTAGTTAAAACTTTGACCTGTGGAGGGCAGTAATACGCTTAGCAGCGTCTACACTGCCGGAATTCTAATAGAGAAGAAGAAGAGAGCTAGTTCAAGATGAGCATTTATGGTTAAAACTTATATAATTTTCAATTTTTTTCAGAAAATGAGCGATGGTTTCTCTAGATAAGACCCTTATTTCTCATCTGGGATCGTGTAGAACAATTTGAAGCTGCAGTGAAACTAATTTTGACCTTCAACTGTTTGGTGCCCATTGAAGTCCACTATAAGGAGAAAAATCCTGGAATGTTTTCATCAAAAACTTTAATTTCTTTTCCACTGAAGAAAGAAAGACATGAACATCTTGGATGACATGGAGGTGAGTAAATTATCAGGAAAAGTTTATTTAAAAGTGAACTAATCCTTTAAGGGGAGCCGAGCGTAGTTCGCACCCTGGGCAGCTGTATGAATTCCAAGACAGAAGTCCAATGAAAACGTGATCCACAAACGACGGGCAGTAACATCCACAGAGGCAGGAACACTGGGGCACAGCACACAGGAGACAGGAGAAACTGAACAAAGAACAAAAGTGAGCAAACGCAAGTATCCAACAGAGAATGAACAAACAGACACTCCATATAAAGCGCCGCTGAACAGCACCAGCTGAACCTGATCGCTAATCAGCAATCATGAGTTGCCCAGCAATGCATGTGACCACACACATACACACACACACACACACACACACACACACACAAACACAACAGACAAGGAAAAATCCACAGACCTGGGAACCGTGACACGAGTGACGTTATCAAGATTGCTGCTGTTGCATTTTGCAGATAATGTAGAATTACCAAACGTCCAACTCACCTGTTCACCACTCACTTTCATCAGCTGTAAACTCCTTGTAAACTTATTTTCGTGATTATTTTGTTTTATTTATAACTATATATGTATTGAAATGAATGTGTTTTGATGTATGTTTCTATCTTTTATTTCCCCTATTCCATTGTATTTTATTTATGTTCTTGCAGCCTGCATGGTCTCATTGTTAATATAATACGTAACTTTCGAAGACACAAAACGTACATTTGTGTACGTTTAGGTAGGTGCGAAATGTAGAATGTTGACGTATTTATAGCACTAAAACGTAAAAATACTTATGTTTTTACAGCAGAAAAACATTAAATATTTACAAAACTTTCATGTCATAAAGATAGGCTATACTAAAGATCCCTAAACCCCATCGCGAACCTAAACATAAACATACCTATTTTATACAGAATGTTAAAGGAAAAAAACAAACAAAAGACAAAAATGTGTAGGAAAATGACAATTTTAGTAAAAATATACCATTAAAACAATATTTTGAGCCACTAATCCTAATCCTACACCTACCCCTAAACCTACCCATAATCATTTCTTAAAACTATACTATAAATAAAAGAAAACAGACAAACAACGTAATCACAATAATTTATTTATTGCGAAAATGTCAAAAGTGGTACCAAAAGTAGTTCAAATGATGATGAGTTGCAGTTGCAGTATTCTCTGACGGTAATAGTTTTTATAGGGTATAGAGCAGAATTTAACTTATTTATTAATCCATGAAAATATGAATCCGGCTTCTCTCCATGAAGGTGCGCACTCATTTCAAATGTCAATCCACTGAAACACGGCATGTCGCAATCTGTGACGAAGCAGGCGAGAACCAATGAGCGTTCGATATCAGTGTCGTAAAGCTTCTCGAGGGCGCAACTTTCAAATCTGAATCATAACGAGGGCTTTGATTGTGACGGTCGCTGAGAATGAGGATGAAGATATCCGGATAAAGGGCTGAATTTAGATCTGTTCCTAAAGATTTGTAGTACAGCGAACAAATAAAAATGTATGTGATTTGTGAATTTATGTTGTGCTTTAGTGTAACTTGTATGGATTGTCAGTCGCTGCATAGGAGAAAACGCCTTCTGTTTCTCACAGCAAACAAACTTAATATTACAAAATGTTAAAACAAAAAGGTTTCAAAGTGTAGTTAACATTATGTAATCCTCCAAAACGATTTTGCAGCACAAGTCACGAAATGAAATGTTATTTCATATTAGGTAGATGAATAACGTTAAACTGCATTCAATAAATTCGACTAAAAACATGTATTGATATGACAATTGAATACAACAGATTTAAAACATTAATGCCACGATTTTAAAATTAAGAATTCATACACATTCACACTTGGATACGTAAATGATTTAAAAGTTTTATTGCTGTTAATACGTAATATTGTACGTTTTTGTGTGTATGAAAACGTAAATAAATGTACATGTGGTAGAACCACACTTTACGTAAAAATACACATGTATTCTCATGAGATCACGTTGGTTCTTGTAAAGCGCTTTGAGATGCAACTTTAAAGGCGCTATAAAACAAAGTTTATTATTATTATTATAAACGCATGCTCAAACTAACCTTTGTATTTGCACATCACTTTCTGTTTGTTTGTTTGCAAAATGCTGGATTTGTTTGTTTAATTATGGCACAATATTAGCTCCATAGACCTCCTCAAATGTTCGTTCTTTTGTCCATGCTCACTGCAGTACACACACACACACACACACACAAATCTCACAGTGACACAAATGAATCGTTTTCTCCTTTCAAACTTGTTGAATACAGGATTTTTATACTATTTTTATACTCACCACAGGAGAGTTCAGTTTAAAAGTAAACTAGAATCGCATGTCATCTAGAAGGTGCCAATAATATTGTCCAGGCCATTTTAGGATTTCTCTCTGAAATTACCTAAAATGTTGTAAATGATTCAGATTTTTTCAGGATTTGTTCAACTGCACACCAAAGACATATGTTATAACCAAAATATGTTTTAATGTCAACAATGGTTTTGGAAACATTTGAGGATGATCCGATGCAATCGTGGCAATATTTTTCGCCAACACTGTATAATATAAAGATATGATACTCATCATGATGACTACTAATCCCATCATCAGCGATGTTCCTTGGAAGGTGTTCTCGAAGTAAGCAATGTCCCCGAAGGCTCAAATGTTGTTGTGCAACTAAGGCTGTGTGTTTGTGTTCCTATTTAAACCTAACCCTAACCCTAACCCTAAGGCAAACTATACATAATCTATTTTCACCACTCTGACCTAGAGCAGGATTATCGCATCAGTTCTGATCCTACCTAATTCATCCATACATATCTGTCAAATCATCCTTCATAAAGCCTTTAATCCAAGGTGACAGTGAGATATTGAACAACATATTGAGCCTGTTATCCATATTTATGGTGCTCTAAATTGTTGTAGGAATGCATGCACAATTCTAGTTCTTGTGTATGTACTAATGATCTAATTTCATGTATGTACTGTATGTACAACGTTTTAATTCTGAAACTTTGCAGTATTGCACTGATGTTGGTTAAAAAGAATAGATTAAAATGCTGAAAACAGCAGCGGTGGGAACATATACATCACATTAAAGCGCTCATCAGAAATCAGCATTGTTTATTCAATTTAAAATACTATTTTGACATTTCGTTAACATCACAGCTCAATCAAAACATAAACAGAGCGATTTCATTTGCAAAGTGCTTTTTATTGTTACGTTGCCTTGAATACATGCCTCTACAATCACAACAAAGCCAGTGTAAGGAGTCCAACAGTAAGAGAGTTAAGATATTTTTCCTTTTGCAGCATTTTAGGAAGAAAAACAAAAAGAATCTTATGCACCATTACGCTGGACTCGCTGGATGTACTGAAACTGGGACATGGTCTGTCCTCTCTCAAAACTGTCTTTTGGTTGAACCAATTGGGTTTTGTAAAAATACAAAAAGGAAAACTGACAGACAATTTTTTCTGCAAGTGGTAGCGGTCGCTCGTTTCCCTGGGCTGAACACTTCGTGGTCTCTGTGTCGGTTGCCGTCGAAGCCCAGTGCACGTCGCTGCTTAGAGTGTGTCGTGTGCACGTGTTTATGCCGGGGACACGGAAGACACGGACGAAGCCTCGGTCTTGGACGCAGTAGTGGAGGCGCCCTCTTCCTCCTCGAAGGGGTTCTTGCCGCAGCACAGGGTGGTGATCATGCAGTGACGGAACTGCTTGTTCATGCAGATGTAGATGACCGGGTTGTAGACAGCAGAGGTCTTGGCAAAGAAGGCTGGTATTGTCATGAAGACAGGCCCAAAACTGCTTCCCTTGTGGGTGAAGATGTACCAGGCCGTACTGGCATAGGGGAGCCAACAAACCAAGTAGGCGAAGCCCATGAGGATGACCATGCGGGTGACCTCACGCTCAGCCCTCTGCGTGGTCTCGGACTCCTGCTGCTGGGCAGCGGCATCTTTGACGGCGCAGACAAGACGACCGTAGCAGAAGAAGATCACAATGAAGGGAATGAGGGCGTGGACAAGAAACATGTAGATGACGAAGGACTCGTTGTTGTAGCCCTCGGCACGAGTGTAGTAGTCGATTCCGCATGAGCACTGCATGCCCTCGGGGATGTAACGGGACCAGCCGACTAGGGGAGGCACGGCGCAGGAGCTGGCCATGACCCACGAGAAGACGACGCCGATGATGGCGTGGTTCTCCCCGAAGCGGAAGTTGCTGATGGGCTTACAGACGACGAGCCACCTCTCGATGGCCAGCGTGACAATGGACCAGAGTGCCATTTCACCACCCAGGGTCGCGAAGAAGCCTTCGAGGTTGCAGCCGAGGCGTCCGAACACGAAGTAGCCATTCAACGAGGTGTACATCGTTGTGGTGAAGCCACCGAACACCATGAAGAGGTCGGCAACGGCGAGGTTCAGCAGACTGTAGTTGAGGGGTGTACGCAGCTTCTTGTGCTCGAGGGTGACATACAGAGTGAGGAAATTGACGGGGAAGCCGGTGAGAATGAGGAAGAACATGTAAGCGGCCAGGCAGGCATACCCCCATGGTGCCACCAGGTAGTACTGGGGATATTCGTACGGGCTCCTAACAACGCCAGTCTCATTGGACATAGGCACGTAGAATGCCGGTCCCTCTGTACCGTTCATGGCTGCGGTTGGGTGTTGTGGTCAGCCCCTTCTGCTGTAGTCTTTGGATGGCTTGGCAGGAATGTAGAGAAACGAGGCAGGACCGTGCTACGACTTGAAGGGGCATTCATACATCTCGCTTTATAGAGACTCGCTTGGGATTAACTGATGTTTCCAGGCTGTCAGCATGAGTCTATTTAGGCCAGAGCTAATAAAATAATCCCTGCCATCATTGCACTGCATATCTGGCAACTTATCAAGTTATTAAGGTTGTACCTGACCAGCAGGTAACCGGTGATAAAAAAATAAAAAAATAAAAACTGGCCCCGTTGGGTCGCACCATGTAAGTAACAATGTGGAGGCCCATAAAAATGCATTAAAGTCTTTGAATTAGACAAAAAAATATCAAACCAACAGGGTTTTTTTTAAAAGAGCACAAGCAGATTTTAAGCAAAACATTTGACCAAAGTGTGTTTGTTTTGAAATCATACAATACGCAAGTTATTCAACACTTTCTTGTTGTCAAACCACAAAACGTTCAATGTTACTGTGATTACCTGTGGTGCTTTAGTACTAACAAGGGATGCGGTGACACTTTATATAAGGTGGCCTTAACTACTAATGTACTTACATCAAAAAATAAGTACAATGTACTTACTGTGTTCATATTGTATCCCAGGTGAAAAAAAGTACATTTCAATAATGTACTTAAAAATTAAAAAAATATATTTAGTTACCAGTTATAGTACACTTGAACCCATAGTGTACTACAAGTGGTAACTAAATATATTTTTAAAATACAAAGATAGTTAGTTAAAAGCACATTTTAGTTCATATTTCATGGTGTCTCAAAATAGCATAGTTGTGTACACTTAGATGTTCTAAAGATTATCTTAAGAAGTACTAAAGAAGAATTTTTTAGTATATTAAGCACAAAATTAGTGCGTGAAAATAGAGCACTTTAAGTACTTTATTGAAATGTACTTTTTTTTCACCTGGGATTGCAAAACACTTGTGCTGCTATTAAGGTGGATAAGGTTAAGGTTAGGACGGATTTGGTGGTATGGGTAGGTTTAAGGGTGGGTTAAGGCCCCGGTATACTTCAAACGAAATCGAAGAACGAACTGACGTCATTTCGAACAAAATCAGGCCAAAACGAAGTTCGTTTTGTGTTCTTTTTGGAAGTTCGAAACGGCTTGCCAAAGCAAACTTTCAGGAAAAGTTTGCTCCAGCTGCAAAACACCTTCGTACTACCATTGGTCAGTGACGATGACGTAACAGGAGGCGTGCGCTGAGGCTCCGCCTTCTCTCGCGTGAAACGCTTCTCTGACTCATTTCGTGTGTTTGAGTTTGTTGAGGTAAGATCTCCGCGGGTGAAAACATGAACACACTGGATAGCCGCTTTATAGTACCAAATGAAGTTGTGCTTGAGATAAAATGAGGCACTGACACTGTTTTTCATGTTTGATACTGTAAAGCTGCTTGATTTTAAGCAATATTGAATAAAGTGCTATATGAAGACGTGACGTGACTGGAGTGCTACTTTGCAGAGCTCGTGCTAACATACCCATGTTGGTATGATCAGACTCTTTTCTAATGCTTTCTATAATAAATGCTTGCTGTTTTCTCATTTTTGTTGTGTTTATTTTGTTACTGAGAAGAAAGTGCATGGCACATATTTACATATTCATCTAACCGTCGCTCTCAGCAGTGTGGGCGGAGTCATATGTTCGTGTATATCGCTGATCACTCATTTTGAACTTTGTTTTACCCCTAAACGAAGAACGAAAAAGAACTTCGTTTGAAGTATACTGGGGCCTTTAAGGTGTAAGGGATGGGTCAACAGTGTAATTATAAATGTAATTACAGAAATGAATTACAGATATTATTACATGCAGGTATTTTTTTAAATATAAGTACAATGTAAAAACATGTATGTACAGAAAAAGTGCATTGCATCAAGATGTAAGTACAAGATGTAAGTACATAGTAGTTAAGGCCACCTAATATAAAATGGGACCAAATATGCTGGGATAATGTGAGGTAAATAACTGAACCAAGGAGAACCAAAGAAAAGTGAAATGCTGAGGTCTAGTTTTACACCTTAACAATGCTATTGCAGAATATATTGGTCTTGATACGTTCAAGGTATAGAATTTTAGCTAGCTTGTGTTCCCTGCGAAGTGAGCTCATGACTTGTTAGGATGTTAGTGCCATTCATTACCACTTAAGCTCAAGGAACCAGAATGCTGGAAGTCTCTTTAGCAACTGTTCTTGGCAACACTTTTTTGTGATAGTCCACTTTTGACATTCTAATTACTATAAGTGATTTTGCAACTACATGTCAACTTATTCTCCTAACCCTATTCTAACGAGAGTTGTAGTTGCAAAGTCACTACTATAAGAATATTGGAATAAAGTAACCCTGCTCTTATTAATCGACCAAATATGACACATCAATTTTAAATAAGTACATTAATTCAAAAATAAGAAATTCTCCTTTTTCATTCAGGATATTAAAGCCAGTGCATTAAACACGAGAATACTTGTTGTAAAACTTATTTGTATTTTGTGTGGTGTCAGGTGTACCCTTGGCACTTTGAAATGCCTGGGTAGACATGCTCAAGGCTCAGCATATTTCACACAGGTGGGTTATATGAAGAGGATTTACGGATTACAGGAGAGTTACTCTACAATGAGAAGCCTTAAGCCCATTAGCTGCTCACTAGTCTGTTTGCAATCCACACTGCATTGGCTACGGGAGAAAGAGGGAAAGGGGAATTGTTCCTAATTGGTCAGTATAGTCTCTCTCTGCATTCTGTGCAATAATCTACAAATATTTCAACATAAATACATTCACACACACAATCTGAAGTACTAAATATGAACAGAAACGTTTTGCCAGTAAATTTAGTGTGTCTGCATTTTGCGAGTTCAGTTTAGATTTTACACACTTTACTCCAAATGTCTTAAGTTTACTCCAAACATCTTAAATCATTCATTTTCAGGCCCACCTGAAAGGACATCATATATCTGGGCAGTAACTGTATGTTGGAAACCAGTTTACAAAAGCATATCTGAAGCACAATGTTTTGTAACTCATTTTCAAATTGAATTGACACATGTTTTACCCTGCTCAATATACTATAATAGTTTTATGTATATTGGAGTTTTAAAAATGGGTGTACATGTTGTCTTGGGCATTTTATTCCTCTGTTTTAATGTGTGTATGTCTCAGTATACCTTGCCCACCTCACTAAAATAATAATAACACTTTAGTAAACCTTTTTTAAAGCAAAGATTAAGCGGTGCAACCATCATATAAAAAAACCTCATGCCATCATACTACCTGGATCTAAAGAGCAAAGCTACACATAAAGCACTCTCGTAAATAATAACAACCAGCACTGGCCACATAACCACATATTAGTGACAAAGACAAAAGAAAAAGAAAAAATAGCAAAAATACATCACCAAACAAACAAAAGCACATTCTATCCATGAGTGTTGTCGCAAGTCGTGTTCTCACTGATATAGCCTATGCTACTGTACCTGGTGGTTCATTAAATACAATAGTGCACTCTCAACACTTCTTGTGCTCAAATGGTCGACATTTCTTGTGCTCAAAATGGGCTCAAATGAACTATAAAAATGAGAAGAAAGTCATGTCTGAAAGCAGCAATCGTTATTTTTATAGGTTAAAATGTATGGTGGATATCGTACTCGGTTACTAACATAACCTCGGTTCCCTTAGATACGGAACGAGTACTGCGTCGTTTGCAAGACGCTACGGGTAAAAAAACTCCTGTTTCACCGATTTCTGAAGTCTGTTGTCAATCTCGCAGTGAAACTGCACATACAACAAGTTGTATGTAAATGAACCAATGACGGCATGGTGGAACTGCACGAGCCAATGCTGAGCGAGCCTCCTCGAGCCTGCCAAAAGGGGCTGGGTATCGGGCTATATAAGCGGCCGTCTCACCTTGGCAGACTGATTTAATTCGACTGAAGCGATGGCATGAGGCGTCCTGCGAATAGTACGGCAAAATATGCAGTACTCGTTCCGTATCTAAGGGAACCGAGGTTACGTCAGTAACCAAGTCCCTTTGCGCTAAGAAGGGCTTGCGACGGATGCACATAGGACAGGATGGCCCGGACAAATCGGGGACTGGAAGACACTGTAGTCATCCTCCCAATCCCATATAGCCTAGTTGCCAGTGGGGCCTAGAGCGCATATAGGGAACACAAAATATAGTCATTACCCGGACTTGGTCGGGGCCATAGACGGGGATTCATAAGCTGGTCACAATAGTGAGGCTTATGCAGAAAGGACCTGCGTCTGTAATGCAGGAAGGTCCAGATTATAAAACCTGACAAACATGGACGGCGAGGCAAAGGTTTCAGCGATGGACACGCCACTGGACCATGCCTAAGAAGAGGCCATGCCTCTTGTGTAATGCGCTCTAACACCTATAGGGCATTGTAGGCCTAAAGAGGAGTAAGCGAGCACCTTTCATGTGGCCACCGAAGCAGACAAAGAGCTATTCCGACTGACGAAAAGAGGCGGAACAGTCGATGTAGGTCCTCAGGGCCCTGACGGGACAGAGTAGGTTCAACTCCTGATCATCCTGGGAAGGAGGAAGTGCGGAGAGAATGACCATCTGCACCCTATAAGGGGTGGATATGACCTTAGGGACTTATCCATGTCTTGGTTTCAGGACGACCTTGGAGTCGTTAGGCCCGAATTCCAGACAGGAGGGGCTCACAGAGAGCGCCTGCAAATCTCCCACTCGCTTAACCGATGCCAAGGCTAGCAATAAGGCAGTTTTTAGCAATGGGGGCGTAAGTCGGCAGTCTGGAGTGGTTCAAAGGGAGGGCCTCTAAGGCCTCTAAGAACCAAGGATAGGTCCCAGGTAGGAACTGTGAAGGGGCGAGGAGGGTTCAGCCCCCTGGACTCTTTCAGGAAGTGAACAACGAGGTTGTTCCTCCCTACTGACTGCCCTGCTACAGGAGCATGGGAGGCCGCTATAGCTGCAACATAGACCTTAAGGGTAGAGGGAGTACGTCCTCTATTCATTAAGTCTTGAAGGAAGGACAATATCTGGGATATGTCACAAGTAAATCATATCTTGTGGGATATGGCGCCTAGTGGAGCGTGAGCACTGCCGGTGCTCAGGTTGTGTCGTGGGCTGAGTGGCTGGCGGCGTAGCTTTGGGTGGCTGCTGAGCTGACGCAGGTTTGGGGCGGCTCAAAGTAGAGGAGCTGGAGCACTTTGGCAGAAAGTGTCGGATGGCCTGGGATGACTTTTGCACAGCTGTGAAGCATTCAGCAAACCCATCAACAGTGGGGCCAAAGAGACCAGCGGGGGAGACAGGCGAGTCGAGGACGACGGTTTTGTCCACGTCCTTGATCTCGGTCAAGTTCAACCACAGGTGGCACTCCAGCACCACCAGGCTGGCCACTGAGCGCCCAATAGCCGTGAGCTCACTCTCATCCGAGCGCTGAGATCCTCTGCCCCACTGTTTTTCCCCCACAGGCTCCTGGGAGGAAATAAACGGGAGGGCGTAACGGCCGGAGTCGCTCTCTGAAAAGAAAGCTATCTGCAAGCACAAGGAGGCCAAACTCATGTTCTCGCAGTGAGAACAGGTAATTTCAGCTTGGGATTTCCCCAGACATCGCACACACTCACTGCCCATCATCAGCGTGCAGAGGGGCTCTGCACGTGCCACAGCCGTGGCGCAATATTTGCAACAACGTCACAGAAAATTTACTCTTAGAAATTAGCTCTTTTAGATTCCAACTGCGGCCGCAGAAGGAAACACCAGGATGCACGCGCTCAGTGCTGCAGACGGCTTGGGAGCAAAGCGCTGGCCAGGCTGCTTGAGAGCGTTTTGGAGAACAGATCTGCTTGAGAGCGGCAAACTGATCTGGCTGCTGACGAAGCGGTGCGCTGATCAGAGCTGCACGAGAGCGGCGGACTGAGCGGCGAGCTGGCAGAGCGGCGAGCTTAACAGAGCTGCAGGCTGCTCGTGAGTGGCGGCTGCTAGAGAGCGGCAAGCTGAATTGAGAGCGGCGAGCTGATCAGTGGCGAATTCCAGCTGCTTGCAGATGAAGGTGAGGCGGCTGCTTATATAGCCCGATACCCCGATACCCCGCCCCTTTTAGCAGGCTGGAGCAGGCTCGCTCACCATTGGCTCGTGAGGCTCTACCGAGCCGTCATTGTTTAGTTTACATACAACTCCACGAACCAATGGCCGTGCAGTTTCACTGCGTGATTAAAAAAGGCTTCAGAAATCTGTGAAAAAGGAGTTTTCCCCGTAGCGTCTTGCCTTATAATAAGGCAAACAACGCAGTACGAGGGTAATATCGAAAGGGAACTCGTTTTCTATGGCTGCACGTGACAAGTGTGATTGTTAAACTTTCTCAGAACAAAGTCTTTCCATTCGTTGGGCTCAAATGCAAGATGCAAGATGAATTTGTCCTCTGCATTTAAGTTAGTGCACACACATTAGAAGAAGTGAGTAGTGAACACAGACACACTGCAAACCGTGGAGATACACACACGGAGCAGTGGTCAGCCATTTTTTGCTGTGGTGCCTGGGAATGATTGGGGGTTAGGTGCCTTGCACCTCAGTCAATTCCTGCTGGTATTGAAACTCGAACCTGCAATCTTTAGATTACCAGGCTGACTCTCTAACCATTAGGCCACGACTACAGGATAAAGTTTTAGGAGCTCAATTAGTATGTAAATTTAGGAATTAAGATTAAGGGCCAAGTTTTGTGCGCTCCCAGACAAGGAATAAGGGTCTTATCTATAGAAACGATCTGTCATTTTCTAAAAAAATTAAAAATCATATACTTTTTAACCAAAAATGCTCATCTTGCACTGCTCTGCAATGCAGCATGCATTACATAATCTCATTGGACAGGTCACGCGTGACCAAGGTAGGGCGAATAACTCATTTTCTCCTCCAACTTAAAAAATGTTAAACATTGTTGTTTTACCTTTTTTTGTAAAGGCCTTTTGACTTAGTCTTTGCTCGTTCGCTTTGTAGACATTGGATCAGTACTTCCACCTACATCACGTGTGACCTTTCCAACATGATTACATAATGCGTGCCACATCGCAGAGCAGATTTGTGGTAAAAAAGTAAAACTATTAAAAAGTAAAACTATGTACACTCCTCCTGTTCATTTAAGCCAGTGATTCTCAAAGTGTGGGGCACAAGGAGGGGCGCGGGAGATCAGCAGAAAAATGAAAAAAAAACAGCTGTTGCAACGGCGAATGTGCGTAAATAGCGGATGGTGCTCTGCCTTTATGAAGCAGGACTAAACTCCAATTACACTGAATCGTTCTTCAGATCGATTCTTCAGATTCTTGACTTGTCACTGTCTGAACAAGCCCAACATAGAAGTTGCTCGCCATAGAAAAGCACAAGCACCACTCCAGCAGACGGAATCAGATTTTTTTAAAGGTTTAAAGGGGGGCGCGACCAAAAAAGTTTGAGAACCACTGATTTAGGCCAACGGGAACTTTTGTGTTGAACTTCCTTATCCATAGCTGTTCCCTACACAGTCTTTGTCTGTCCGTTCACATTGGGTTATGATTAATACGCTGGATGTTAAGGCTTTGAACCCCGTGCTCCATGCAAAATGTTCAATTAGGGTTCATCTTGTGGTGTTCAGCATCTGAGATCAAATGGAATACCGGTCGTGGTGTTTCCTGCATTTAGTGCATGTAATTGCATAATTGAAATTCCTGGTATTCAGGTGGATATTTGGCAGGAAGAATGCCTCTTGTCGGCCCCAAGACTTGATTATTAGGGGCTTCCGTACTGATGATGTCTATTCCCTGGTCCTGGGGAGACAACTGCAAACTGTTAAATCCCGTAGATTGGTGTTTCATTTATAAGCCTGCTGGAGTAGGTGCAAAAGTTTGCAGAAAGCTGTCCTTAATCTGTTTATTTAAACCCACTGAAGTCGGTGAGTAAGTAAAGATGGTGGGTTCAAGAACCTTGTCTCCTTAGGGAGACTGGGTCACTGGGTTGGCCATAAATTGACAATGCTCCTTGTAAATTGCTCTTAGTTATGTCTTTGAGTAGCCCCTTGCCTGTAGTGCATCAAACAAGATTCGTCTAGCCTCCGGGAAATCCACCTCATGGGAACAAATCCTCGCAAATCACAACAACGGCACTCTCACAATCCCTCAGAATATATGCAGAATGTATTCAGAATGTATATAACTTTTATGATGCAGTAGGGAGTGGGTGTCTGTCCCTTTGAAAAACATCTTCAGGTCTAACTGGTGCGTGGTGGGAAAATCTGAGAAATCACTGTTGACTGACTTGACCTTAATAGATCTATGGTGGGAATTAAGGACCTGAAGGAATGTTTCAAAGTCTTGGTGGCCATATTGACACACTCCCCAAACATCATCCAGGTATCAGAATTAACAGCACGAAAACCTGGTCTCCTGTCTCCTCTCATTTTGGCATATAGATATTTGCTTAGGCTGGGGCAAATTTCTTCCCCATTGCAGTCCTCTTAAATAAAATGTACCTCCAAATTCAAAATGTTGCAAGTTAGACAGTTCTAAGAGCTCCAGGATCGCCTCATCTGGTTGAGATGCACCTGGGTGCAGGGGGTGCTCACCCTGTGGTCTGTGTGGGTCCTAACGCCCCAGTATAGAGATGGGGACACTACACTGTCAGAAAGTACCGTCCTTCAGATGAGACGTTAAACCGAGGTCCTGACTCTCTGTGATCATTAAAAATCCCAGGATGTCCTTCGAAAAGAGTAGGGGTTTAACCCCGACATCCTGGCCAAATTTCCCCATTGGCCTCTGTCCATCATGGCGTCCTAATCATCCCCATATACTGATTGGCTTCATCACTCTGTCTCCTCTCCACCAATAAGCTGGTGTGTGGTGGGCGTTCTGGTGCAATATGGCTGTCGTCGCATCATCCAGGTGGATGCTGCACATTGGTGGTGGTTGAGGAGATTCCCCCTTCCATATGTAAAGCGCTTTGAGTACCCAGAAAAGTCCTATATAAATGTAACAAATTATTATTATTATTATTATTGGTGTACAGGCTATCTACATCAAGGGAGAACAAAACAGCCCCAGGTGGAATTTTTCAGAACTTTCACTTTGTCCACAAAGTCATATGAGTCCTTGATAAAACTGCCATGTTTACTGGACAAAGGGTTTAAATAGAAGTTACTACCGTCGGATAGTCGGATCAGTCTACAAACACAGTGAGTCATGTCATCCTCTCCTTTTATTGTTACCTGCACTGCCTGTCACATGCTTAATATAGCTTTTTTTGTCAGCGGTGAGATTTACACATGTGATAAATGCAGGGAGATAGTCAGGCTGACAGAGAATATCTCAGAATTAGAGACACATGTAAGGCCCGCCCAATTGGCCCAACGGCAGTTTCCCACAGGACGGGGAAGGTTTTTTGCGTGTACGGTCTTTTCAGTGTGGCAAAGTAGTTTAATTTCAACCAAACTATTATCTGACTCCATTTTATTATGACTTCGAATTAAGGTTAGAATGCCAATTGATTATTGACTATTTATGTGATAATTTATCTAGACATTTGATTATTCTATTTTACTCTTTACTCTTATTGTTCTCTTTCATTCGGGTGCCAGAATCGCACAGGGTCCTCGCAACGGCCGTTAATTAATTATGCGGGCCCACGATCATAAACTCGCCGGTCTTGGTCACTAGACAGAGGTAATTGACTATACTGTTTACCCTATTTAGGTTGGTCGATCAACATTTTGTTGTCCTAAATGGAAATTCCCTTTATTAGCCTTCATAGTCTAAGTGCACTTGAACTAATGCCAAGCGTTAGTCGGAGCTCTAAAATCACAGTCGGTGTGCCCTATGCTCCACTCAAAACTGGACTTTAGTCCGTTACTAACCTGACGCAGATTTGCGGTAACAATGGATACATCGTAATCTACTGAAGTCAATAATTTCAGAGTAAGTCAGAATAAAATCAAATGTAACAATTTATTAGTCAGGTAAACGTATCATGCCAATTACATCATCAATTCAAAGATGATCAATACAAAACATCAAATGCTCAGAAATAGAGTAAGATGCATACATGACATTAGAAAAATACACATTGTTGAGTGTCCTGGACACTCAGCAACGAGGGCTCATCTGAATACAGAATCGCCCCGAGCCTTTTGCAACATTTCTTTAAATACTCAGACCAAGACAAAACATCCCCCAATGTGGAACATGAACTTACAATCAGAATTTGCATTGACTAGGGTCACAGACCTAGGGGGTTCGCACCTTGCTGTGGAACAGGAGGTAGTTTGGATGAAGGTCCCTGGGAAAGGGGCACACCCACGGTTGCAACCAAAATATCTCTTAACTCTTAAAACCTTTAATACCTTTGGTTTACCTCCATGTAGACGAGACCATTGTACCAGTTGCACTGAGACATTTCAAATGATACCAAACATGTATAGCATTCTGTGATGATTGTTCACATTAAACCATATAGATTTTGGGTGAATTTCAGGTCATCTCTGCATGTAGAGAGAAGAGATGGGGGAAGAGGTGGTGAAGGAAGGGAAATGTAGATTAAGGCAGGTGTGAGGTGTGATTGACTCCCTCTCGGATGGGGATGCTACTTTCGCAAGAGAGAGTCTAAATGTTAATTTCCTCTGTTTTCTCAAAGAGCAGCCCTCTCTTGGTCCAGATAGTCCAGCATCAGTCTTACAATTTCAATGCACTAATAATATATTTTCAATTCAATTCACATTTATTTGTATAGCGCTTTTCACGATACATATCATTTCAAAGCAGCTTTACAGAGAATGCATGTCAACATTACAATTTAAAGAATGCAGTTAGCAAATAATGTAATAATTTAAGCAATTAATTTACAATCACTGTTGGCAGTTTAACTGAATGTAGAAGCAATGAGGTCCTGGAAAAATGAATTACAACAATAATCAGGATATAGAAATTGCAATGTGCATCTTGATCCAGATGATTGCGTCTTCTGAAGTCCTCGCAGGAGTTGGCGCCGTCTCTTCACAGGTGTTGGTCATCTGAGGTCTTCTTAAGAGGCTGGATCCAAACTGAAGCTGATGTCTTCTCTAGTCACCTCAGGACGGGTGTCCCGAGATAAAACAGAAAAGCAAATGGAGAATAATTAGCGTAGCTGCTGTTCATAACATTAAGCAAAGATAATCATGTGCAATTGATCTGATATGAGATGCATTATGTGAATGCTTGGCTAAAGAGATGCGTCTTTAATCTAGATTTAAACTGGGTGAG
>RJVU01035944.1:1329792-1349346 GCA_003731715.1 Anabarilius grahami
GATCCTTGCGGCACTCCATAGTTTACTATCGTTATCTTAGATTTTTCCCCGTTTATATAAACAAAATTGTGACGGTCTGATAGGTACGACCTAAACCACCGTAATGCCTGTCCCTGAATACCAGTGTAATTCTGTAGTCGATCTAGGAGTATTTTATGATCTATAGTGTCGAACGCAGCACTGAGATCAAGTAACACTAGTATTGAGACACAGCCTTGGTATATACTATATACTAAGTATTTAGTATACTTTTCCAAGTGCAGTGAAGTACTACTGAAGAACAAATATACTTTGAAATAGTGTATTTATAGTGTATAACTTGTATTGACACTTTTATTTAGCAGCAAAATAAAGAATGTACAATCTACAAATGTACTTGCTTGTATTTAAGTATTTTTTTTAATGCACTCAATATACTTTTTTTTCACCTGGGAGTGTTTACCGAACATGATTATTGATGATCCGAAAATAAGTTGACTATTAAAAAGACCAGCTGAAAAAACCTGAATCTGAAAAGAATGACCATGAATTTTATGCCAAAGTCTGTGAAACGAGTGTGACTTGCAGAACTTTATAAGTTAAAATACTCCCCGATGGGAAGCTGTATGTAGGATATGAGCACCCATCTCTTTTCAGTGTACCTAACTTTGGGCAGCTTCATGTCATTTACACATTCATTAAACTTTGACGGGTGAGGCGCTGACAAAAGACAGCTCAGAAAATATGCTAATTTGACTAGAAACACTGGAGACCAGAAATGTAAATCATAATTCCGCTTTGAGTTGAGTGAGACTTCCGCCTTCAGGAAAAAGATTAATATTACAAAATATGTAAATGAACAATACATGAACCCTACTGATAAACTGCTGGCAGATCTTCTCTTTGTCAATTTGATATCATTTTCAGCCATCTTACAAAACTACCACAGGTTAGCATTAGTTCGGCTGATCGTTAGTCCCTTATGCAAGTTGGAGCTAAACTCTGCAGGACAGTGACCCTCCAGGACCGAGTTTGGACACCCCTGCTCTATGGGTTGTGGAGTTATAATGAGTTTTTGTTTTGACCGAGTTTGGACACCCCTGCTCTATGGGTTGTGGAGTTATAATGAGTTTTTGTTTTGTAGTGCCCCCTAATGGTGGANNNNAAGTCCACTTTAAAGAGGACTCAACCCTCATTTTAGTTGATTATAGAGTCTTCATCTACATTACATTCACAATGGTGTTTTAGGAAGCCAAACAAATACAATATAATAATAATAAAAATAATAAATGTTATATTATTATTACTATGACAGTAATAGCCATGTATTATAAAAAACGTAATATAAATAAAAATGAATATTTCATAAGTTCACTGCGATCTGAGTCGTTCTGGGACATGGAAGACACTGGAGCTGATTGCGTGAGCAAAGTGTGCACTTCAGTTTGAAACATGCAGCACAAAGACTTTTACACATAAAGGCTGGAATACACTACACGATTTTTGCCCCGATTTTTCCCCCGATTTACAGTCTGAACAAGTTGACGCTAGTTGACAAAAGTCAGAGCCAGTCTGCAGATTTGAGCCGACAGATTCCATGGAAAATCGCGTAGTATATGATGGTCACAGACTCCGATTTTTTGCTTCAGATTTTGATTCCATCCAGTCGGAGGATATCAAACATGTTTGATATTTTGAGCCGATTTTAGAACACATATCAGTGTACTATATGTGTTGTTGCTAATAAATACAGTACACGGTACCCAAGCAATGCAAATCAAGGGTGCGAAGTCACAAAGATCAAGAAAAAAATAATTGGACTACTGTCTGTATAAGATCGGGTAATAACTTAAACTTAAACTTACCGTTTTTCAGCTCACGAATCACAAGCTTGGCGCTTGACGAGTAATCATGTTGAGATGGTTGAGACACTATAATATACCGCTTACAGCCGCTAGATGGAGCCGCGCCCGCGAGTTCGCGCATAACATACATGAACTAAATGAGAAAATGCAGAATCTGCCGTTTGTTTAGTAATTGTTTGCGGCAGTTTCGTCACACAGTCGGGTCAATACAGCCCACGTCGCTCCCGGGTTGAAAAACACGGAAATTCTTTCTCATATACAGAAAAAAACCACTGAAGAATAAGTGGAGCTCCACCATGATAGAAAAATTGCTTGAGTAAGTACTGTACTGTTAGCTTTGCCTTGAGAATGTTAGCAAACCACATTCTGTGGTAAATCCGGATTCATTATATGTTAATATTCATCATCACTATATGAATTTACTTTATCCTGGATATGTTGCTGGATTAAAATGTCAGAAGCTGCAAATTATTGATTATATTACATTAAATGTACACAGCGACTGATAATTGATTATATTAAAGGTAACAACTTAATAAAGCTACACAATTTACCTCTAACTCCTGTTGTAATCTGTCTATACTGACTGTGTCTATCCACCCCTGTCTATCTCCAAACGCATTTGGCTCGCATCTTCCACTACTGCCTTATTTCATCTCCTGCATTTGTTTCACCTGTCTGNATGTATTATAAAAAACGTAATATAAATAAAAATGAATATTTCATAAGTTCACTGCATTGATTCACTGCGATCTGAGTCGTTCTGGGACATGGAAGACACTGGAGCTGTTTGCGTGAGCAAAGTGTGCACTTCAGTTTGAAACATGCAGCACAAAGACTTTTACACATAACTCTGTGGTTTTGGGTTTCATGGCCCTTTAAGCTTGGCCATTGCATTCAGCAGCTATAGGTCAACTCATAATAGTGGACGCTGCCTGACCAATTAATTAACTTATATCTTTGCAATGCTTCTATGAATCATAATTCATTTAATAACTTTGCCAGCACTGTCCCCAGCTGCTGCCTGCCTATCTTGGTGAAGATTGGACAAAAGGCCTTAGAGGAGCTTGAAAAAGTATGTTTTAAGAACATTCAAAATGGTGGAAACATTTTATTGGCGGAAATAAAGTCGGAGATATACATTTGATGGGCTTGACTCAAGGATTCTGGAAAAAGATTTTTGTTTCTGGCTCTTAGGGTTCCAAAGTTATGATCCAAGACGCAAATTGCGGTAATTTACGCCACCTAGTGTCGGACGAGTGTGTCTGTATCGGTGCCCGATTGGAACCATCCTGTCTTTCCGACGCTCCTAGACTTTTAGGGCAGAAAAATAATGAAGAAGAAGAAAATCAGTAGCCTACAAACACACAATAAACACTTTCTTTGCTTGTATCTGTTAAAAAAATGTCTTTGGCTTTTTCTTCCCTTGTTTTCTGTGAATGCCTCCCCCCCTCTCTCTCGCTCTCCTTTATTTTATCATGATCACTCACTGCCCATATTGTGTCCTTTCGAAGCGTTTATGGTCGCTGATTCTAATTAGATTCAGGCACTCAGCGTCTAATTGGTCGAGGGCTGATGACTCACCGACAGGCTGTTGGGAGGAGGCAGTGCGCTCTCCCAGAGGAAAATGAAAGCATCTTCCTCACTGCAAACACTCTACATAATCCTTATAACCGAAAAGAAGGTAATACATTCCCAGAACCCTGTCTGAGACAAGGAAGACTGCTTCCAGCTACCATCCCTTCAGCAATCATAAAACCTGCAACATACTGTACAGACAGGAAAACACCAACAAGCGAGAAAAAGGGAGAAAGAAATCAAGGTAAGTATAAAACCCTGTATGACTGATGACACAGACTCTGAGAGGAGCAGAGAGAAATATTAAAATATAGTGCTTATAACCCTATAATACTGCGCATGAAAGGAGATGAAAATATATGAAAAGAGTATTGAAATAGATAAGGTTTATATAGGTGTGTGTGTGTGTGTGTTATGTCGTGTATATGATGGTTTAAGAAACTGGTTATTTATGTTTAATTAGTTTGAGTGTGAACTGCAGCTGGTTGTTATAATGGGAAATCAGAGAAGTCTGCAGAATTTATTTATTTCTGCGATGTTATCAGAGCATATTGCGCAGTTATGTGCTTTTAATGGAGTGTTTGTGTGTGTGTGTGTGTGTGTGTGTGTGTGTGTGGGAGAGAGAGAGAGAGAGAGAGAGAGAGATTCTTCCCCATTTGAGTGGACATGCGCTTTGAATGTGCCATCAGCTGTGTTTGATTCTCTGTGTATTTCGGGTTATGCATAAAGGTGACATGATAGTGTGTGTGTGTGTGTGTGTGTTTGTGTGTTGAGATATAAGATTAACAGTTTGTGATGGTTTGAATATAGATGTGGGTAATGCAATTGGTGTTCAATAAAATGAGTCAAAATGCTGTATGTGCGTAGAAAGCTGTTTTAGTTGACCTGCACTAGAGCGCGTGCGTGTGTGTGTGTGTGATGTAATGGCATGTGTGTACTTTAAACTACAAAAATATTCATTTCAGGTGTGTGCATATACCTGCCTGTGTTTGTAATGTTACCCAGTTTGTGCAAATGGTGTGTAGTGTGCACGTCTTTGCCTTTGAGCGTTGAGATACCTGTGTGTGCCAGGGGTTTGTGTGTGTGTGTGTGTGTTGTGTGTGTGTTGTGGTGTGTGTTCATGCCTGCACAGCTCCGTAATGGAGTGGGTGGAAGTGAGAGATGGTTCAGCTTGTGCAAGAGCAGAATGTGAGTGTGAGTGTGTGTTTGTGTGAGAAGATGCTGTGAAAACGACACACAGAGATGAGTGTTAAATGAGCTGATGTGAATTTAGCACGTTCTCCTCCTCCTCATATCCTCAGTTTATCTAGAGGGAAAGATCTTTGTGTCTGCTGTTGTCATTACTTCTATCTGCTTCACATATTTCATGGATTACCACAGACGAATTGGACAGACATTTTCCATCATATGCACGCAGTGATTGCTTTAGGGGTTATGTAACTTTTCAGATTGGTGCCTTTAATGCAACATGTCATGTGTAAAATGTATGTCATTTCTAATAAAAAGGCAAGTGGCAGCGTGCGAATTCTATCCATATTCAATCATTATTCCATTTCAATTTTTATTTTCAAGTTCTGTGAAATCTTGCACATTTAGGTAATTTCAAAATAGAATTTTACAGAAATTAATAAGTGAACTCATTTCTGGGGCATTTACAGTAGTGACCTGAGGTAACATGAGTATCTTTAAATCTTGTAAAGTATATGCTGTCTGTGGATAAACACAGACCAACCCTTATTCCCAAATAAACATGTATAACATCAATAAGGAAGTTTGCATCAAGATAAATTAGGCTAATATTAATAACTTCAATCAAAAGTGAGAATCCTCACTCTAAAGGACAGAGACTTGAACTCTGGACGGAGGAGGGCAATTGTGTCTCATAATGTGTCCAAACACACTCTTGGTGAGGAGAGCAATGAAAGACGCCGTCATTTCCTCTTTATCCTCACTGAATGTTACCATGACAACACTGCACTGTCTCCATCACCGTGTTAGTAGTTCTTATGATGAAATGTCTTATGTATTGATTTTAATTGAACTGTTTCTCAGTTTTGTTGACTTTGCTGGACCCTGCAGATTTGGCTAGCACATCTAATAAACACATTTATTTTTTGTAAGCTTTTGCAGACTACATATTAAAATATTTTTCATGCATGATGGAAATGTGTGTAATATATTCTACAGTTATATGTGCCCTCGAACTCTCCCACCCTCTAGCTTTAAAGGGGACATATCATGAAAATGACTTTTTCCGTGTTTAAGTGCTATAATCGGCTCCCTGGAGCATCTACCAAACCAGAAAACATAAAAAGGGACAACCCAGTAACTTTGTTTTGGTAAGCCTTTCTGTGCAAGCATGTACAAAAATGAGCAGTTCAGATTTCCCTTCCCCAGTGACGTATAATATCACCGCCCCTTAATCTGCACGTTTCCACCCACGGCACCGCCATTGTTTTAGCGTTGTACCAGTAACACTGGTCCTGGAGCTGTTTAACTACAACCCTGAGCAAACACACTTGAATGTCTTCAGGATTACCCCTTATTTACACCGCACACGTCTGCGGCGTTACGGCTCTGGTGAGGTTTTGTTCCGTCCTCTATGTGGTGTCAACTCACACCAGAAGCATTTCAGAAGCAAAGCAGCCAGACCATGAGATTTGCCTGTCCGACGTTGTTTTCCATGATTTTTAGTGTTTTTAATGGCTAAATGGTTATATTTTGTACAGTTTTATTGTTTATTTGCCATCTGTTTGCCACCTGATGTCACCTGTTGGAGTTTGGGTTCCTTGCCGCTGTCGCCTTTGGCTTGCTTAGTTGGGGACACTTGACATTTTGATATTCAACAGTGCTTTTGTTACATGTGCCCTGGGTTCCGTGTTCATCAACTTGGTCATATGGTCTCCATTTCCCCCATATAAATAAAGGTGACTTGACTTGACTTTATTGCTATGCCCTACTTTGTTTTGCTGTAGCCTACAGACGAAGTTAATACACTTAAGTCCAGTTATGGACGACATTTTCTGGCCTCCTAGTGATGTGAAATATGATCGTGAGTCTACACAGGGCGATTATTTTGACTTCATTTTGTATTTGAACTGCGCGACTCTGATGCGGCATCCGTCAAAAATAGACTTGTCGCCTATCTTTAGCGAAGCAGTGCGACGACCCGCTTCTGCGACGCTTCTGAAACGTGCCGCAGCGTGGCTGATGTAAACACAAGCATTGACTAGAGTGGGCGTGGTTAACTCCGGTGGCCGTGCCGGAGGCGTAACACACCACAGACTCCTTCGGTGTAAATAAAGGGTTACTAATGCTCCGTGAAGAAAGGTGAGTTGGGTTGGAACAAAACTCTGCAGGCAGCAGGACTCAAGAACGGCCATCCCCGAGCTCCTGATATGTCTCAGCTATGTGCACATTATCACTGATCTGTTAACAGCTTTAATAGTAAACATGAGTCTTCATAAACTCCTGGCATCTGAGCCACTAAGGACGCAGTGGTGTAATTTTATTTATGAAGGGAATGTGTCCAGATAAATTCATATACCAGTATGTGTAAGTCATTTTACACCAGACTGCTTTGCACACGAGGGTCAGTGAAACAAACCGGATTTGCACAGAAGTTGATTCTCAAAGATGGATCGATACCAACTGTTCATGATCCAGTTTCATATATATTTCGTGATGTTTGCAGATTGTCTTTCTGAATGTTTTTCGGCTAAAGTTACCATTGTTTCTTACCGTATTCACGGAGACTAGAGCCGCGTCGTCATTTTCATTTTTAACCTGAAAACGCTTGCAGTCTGCATCATTCATAAACGCATCTTCATTCTTATCGGGTCTACAACAGTGTAGCTTTAACCAGGTTAGCGGTGCAGCACGCTATCAAACTCATTCAGAATCGAATGTTAGCAAACATCCGCAAAATAAATCCCATACCTACGTGATCTGATATCCTGCATCACAAACAGTTAGTAATGATCCATTTTGAGAGTTATATTTGCTGTGTGAGCTTCTCCTGTGTTGTTTGTGTATTGGAATCCCGAGCTTGGGGGCGAGGAGCACGGGCTCATTTGCATTTAAAGGTACACACATCAAATATTTTGAGCTGAAACTTCACAGACACATTCTGGGGACACCAGAGACTTGTATTACACTTTATGAGGTCCCCTTTAAAATGAATTGTCTGGATATCAATTGTCATATTTCCTCAGATGAAGGAAGTTGTGGCAGTAACAAAGGAGTATGGCAGAATTATGCAGCATCTCGTTCCCTAATTAGGGTATGTTCCTATAAGGTCACTTCTACTTCTTTAAGCTTTGTGTTATTGCAGTCGATTTCTCCTTTTCTTTTCAGTCACAGAAACTGCAGCCTGTCATCCTCATCAGGTTTTATCATTTGGATGTGGAATGGACTCCTGGTTCCCAGGTCTTATCTGTTTGAACAGCAGTCGGTTCATTGTGTCAGTCTGTGCGAAGTGTACGGGCTGATAAACTGGTTGTTACTCAGTAGCATGTTGCTGTGTTGTAGTCATAGGCCTAATTTGCGGATGGGATGGGTGGGACATGTCCCCGCCGCTGTTATCAGTGGCACAACAGTGTTCTCTTGACGTTAGAGCGCTGCACACTGCGCAGTCTTCACACGGACGAGCGCTTCAATCTATCGCTTAACGCCAATGTGGAGACTCTCTATTCGTTCCGGTGAAATCACAACAAACTGCACATAAACGTGTCTCTAGCTGCTTTTAATATACAATCACTTATGAACATCTTTAATTTTAATGTTCTTAAAATGATTAGTTTTAATGAGAAAATAATGTTAATATTAGCTTTAATGAGGAAAAAAACAACAACAAAAAAAACAGAACCTCGTTTAACAAGAATTCTACCACTAGTCCATCGGGACAATCTAATTCTTTATGTGGATCCATGTATTTATTGACTAATGTAAATACTCTCGAGACTAACAGTATATTGTATTATAGGAGATGTAAGGATGAAACTATTGTATTAATCATGAGGTCTATGTCAATACATTTTGTGTATTTATAATTGTAAAAATACAATTACAATACACCAACCCACCACTTGTCATTACAGAAAACGTACACAGTTTTTCAAGACAATCAGCTTTTGCGCTGCTCTTTACAAATGTACCTGATAGCACACGTACATCTCTGAGACGTCTATTTGATGTGTGTGTTTAAGTCTGGAAGATGTATTTTTTAGAGTGTTTGCTCATCTGCAATACGTCTATTGGACGTTTCCTATCAGATGTCAAATAGACGTTTAGAAGATGATTTAGAATGTATGTAAAACTGACATCTTAAAGATGTCAATCAGATGTTTGTAAACAGCATGCTTTCCAGATGAAGTGATCTTTAACAGACGTCTTGCAGACGTACGTGTGCTATCGTGTGGTTATAAAGTATATAAACAAGGTTTAAAATAGATGATGGACATCTGGTCTCTAAGACAACAATAGCTTTAGCCGCATTTGTTGTGGAACTGGCTAACTGGCACATCGACTGAAATGGCAATTTGCTCAAAAATCATAAAAAATAAACAGTGTGACACTTACTACTTCCGGAGGGTCATGAACAGTTGGTACAGATTCATCCTTGAGTAACAATGTTTTAGTAAAGCCTGCATTGTATTGCCCCTCGTTCACAAAGCAGTATGGAGTGAAATGATTTGTGTAGACATAAACAAATTTAGGCAGATTTTGGGGCGCATTACCTTCAAAAATAAAACGAATCCACTGCGTCCTCAGTGGCTCAGATGTTGGGAGATAATGAAGAGTCTTATATTCTAAAACGGAACACCAGGATTACTTACGAGACATTGTTGATGGTAGGGCTGCACGATATTGAAAAAACTGACATTGCAATATTTAGTTTTTCTGCGCTATATATTGCGATATGAAAAAACTTAAATGGCTCTATTTGGAAAGAATTAATCATTCTAGGATGATTGGGGTAATTTTTTAGTCAGGTGAATATGCATAGAAAATGACGAACAAATTACAAGCATAGATAAATATAATAGAACAAAGATGAAATAAATAGTGCTTTATATATTTCAGGTAAGTCTAATGGAATTCAGGTACAGAAATTGAATAATCAAATGTAAAATAATACTGCATAGTCTCACTGTATAAATTAAACATAATTAATCTGTGTTAAAACTACAAAAGTGATTTTTCTCTTTGTCTTTTGTTGTTTGATTAACATTCATGACACAGAAAGCAGCAGGGGCTACTGAACGATTGCGCGGCGCGGATCCAAAATATTGTATTACGGTGTACGGCTGCGACGCGGCTACCGGAGCTGATACGCGGCCACTCTAGTCAATGCTCGTGTACACCAGCCGCGCCGCGGTGCGTTTCAGAAGTGGCCCAGAAGCGGCTCAACGTGCCGCTTGCTAAAGATAGGGCCCTCGCCTATTTTTGACGGACGCCGCGTCCAAGACGCGCAGTTCAAATACAAAATAAAGTCAAAATAATCACCCTGAGTAAACTCCCGCTCATATTTCACATCACTAGGAGGCCAGAAATTGACGACAAGAGATTCGAAGTTGAAGTTTTTTGTTCTTTGTCCATAACTGGACTTTTAAGTGTATTAAATTCATCTGTAGGCTACAGCTAAATAAAGTACGGCATAGCAATAAACACAATTAAACCGGATAAAATATAACCATTTAACCAATAAAAACACGAAAAATCAAGGAAAAAACGTCAGACATGCAAATCTCGTGGTCTTGCGAATCCAGCCGCTTCGCTTCTGAAACGCTTCTGGTGTGAGTCGACACCGCGCAGAGGACAAAACCTTGCCGGAGCCGTAACGCACCGCAGACGTGTGCAGTGTAAACAAGGCTTTACACATCCGGTTTTCTTTCTCAGTTGTTTCGTTCACCTAATCCATAATCAAGTGTGTTTACCAGGATAGGCGATCTTTTACGTGCACTTAGACTTTTTTTTTTCTTTTTTTTCATGTGTCCATTCAGGCACAAATATGTGTGTGTGTGTGTGCCTGTGCGCACTTAAAACAGCCACACTTGGGCGTTCAGAATTGAGTTCTCTTTTGTGTCTTCCTGCGCTCAAATGGTTTAAAATCTCTTGAATGTTTGAACTGACAGGACCTAAAACACATTCAAATGATAAACTTTCAGTGTATGATCGTGCTATTAATCAGAGAATCGCTTGCGTTTTGAACCGTGCTGGATTAACGATCCCTGTACTAGACATTGCACATCCTGCGATGTAACTATCGTGGATGCGCACATCACGATTTCGATGCTAAAACGATATATCGTGCAGCCCTAGGGTAGTGTTCACACACTGCCAACACACATTTATGTCCAAACACCATGTAACAGTGGATTTTGCGTAATAGGTGCCCTTTAACTAAACCGGGAGCAAAATCCATACAAGATGAGATCACCAAATAAGGCCTACTAAACACCAATCTGCTTGAGTGATGTTAAAGCCATCAACACAACTACCCTGAGAGTCAGAATTATCTTGACTAGAACTGTTCACACAGAGTCCCTGTCAAACCTTCTAAGACTACAGATAAGTCCCAAGAAGAAACAAGCGGGACGTGAAGGTTTCAACCGCCTCATCCCATGCATGAAATGGGAGACAAGCGAACGTCTCTCTTAACAAAACACCTTCTGTTGGTTTGGGGTGCCAGCCCTCTATTTCCTGACCTGTCCGTCGGGAAATTCCAAAATGTGTTTTTTTTCACACAGTTGAGTTCATGGAGCTCTCTGTTAACAATCAGGTGTGTTAGATAAGAGAGAATACAAGATGTTCAGAGTGGTGTGATATGACCCACCTCCATACCCACATTTTTCTGAACGTAGAAGTCTCGCCTGACTCGTACTGAAATGATGCTTTACATTTCCGGTCTCCAGTGTTTCTAGTCAAATTAGTGTATTTTCCAAGCTGATAATAATGTGTTGTTAAACCTATGAAAATGGTTTAAAAAGCATAGCTCCACAGCGCCATCACTTTATAGTGTAGCAATGACTGTCTTTTGTCTCTGCCTCACTCATCAAAGTTTAATGAGATGACATGAAGCTGTGCAAAGTTACGGAAAACATATGAGCGCGCATATCCTACACTCAGCTCCTGATCGGGATGAAATTCGTGGGATTTTGTCCTCAACTCAAGTGCTGCAAGCCATGCTCGTTTTCTCTTGCCAGTCTAGAATAAAATGCAAGGCTTTTTTTTTTAAACACAATAAAACATACATAGCCTAAAAAAAATTGCAATGCATACAGCGCTGTGCACAGACATTATCTTCAGATTCACTGGTGCTAAAAACAAACTTTCCAAGAATTTCTTCAGTTTATTGCTGTTATGTAGCAGCCAACAACAGCACAGCTTAACCCTGCGCACATTTTCATTTATAGTAAAAACTTCTGTTTAGATAATTCAGATGCTCTTTTAACCCCGTTTTGACAATGTGATCCTATGGAGCCCAGAACAGGACAGCATCCAAACGGAAGTTGGAATTCCTCATGGCGGAGCTCATCGTTTACTCAGGAAAAAGGTGGATAGAAACTCACCCATTCACGTCCTCTGAGGCCTCAAAAGGATTCGCCCATGACCTCCACCCTTAAATTTGTCTTTTTCAGGAAACAATTTATCTAGCCGTGTTTTTTTAGTTTTAAGTGATCTAGAAGTGTTTCAAAGACCATCATTAAGTGGATATTTGATCTCTTCGGGTGGAACTCGGTGTTGTTGAGTGTGACATCTTGTGTGAATTTATTTCAGAAAATGTTTTTCGCTGAGGCTACTTGCCCAAAAATCTTGTAATTTGTGGTCCTTGTTCTCTTGTGAAACGTATGTTGCAATGACAACAAGATGACCGTTGACAAGAAATATGGGGTTAGAATTGTTCCTTTATTCCAAATACATAGATTATGATCCACAAATAAATGTCAGGAGTTTCACAAAAATTAAACATATTCACAAATAAATAGAATTATATTTGGTAATAAAAACATATTCACAAATGTGTTTTTATGTCACTAATTAATTAATGTCAATTATAAAATAAATGTCACTGCTCATTCATCTGCATTGGCTCAAATAGGAAGTACAAGGCCCAATAAAATTGGTAGAGTAAATGATGTTTAAAAATGTAGATTTCGTTCGACCATTAGACTGTCAAGCCAAACCACAGTATTATATTTTATGTGCTTTGGAAATGCCAGAGAAACAGCGCTTTACACCTCTGTTATGAGAACAGTGCTATACTAGATACAGATGCATTATGGGAGTGTCACGTTATTCAAGATGGAACAGAAAGCGTCAATAAGCAGCTGACTGATAAATAATTGGATTCAACCAGTTCCGACTCTCTAACCATTAGGCCACGACTAGAGTTATGCTTTTCTATGGCAACACTATCAACGTCAAAACGAATCTGCAGCAGTCAGGTAGTACAAGGTAGAGCTCTGTATGTTGTTTACGTTCATTATTATTGTAATGTTATGTGCTTTGAGACGTGGGAATTTAACACCGTCTGTCGTCTTGTGACGCTTTGCAGACTCTGCTCAGGCTGTGTGCGTTCATGTGTTTTCGAGGAGGCGTGGCTTTGGAGACGCTCTGAAGGGAGGGTGGGATCTTGATGCTTTCAAAGCTAACCTGCTATTGCTAGCCTCTTCGAAAATTGCCTACCCTACCTTTAAGCATTGTAAATAATATTTTAAACATTAATTAAATGTATTACACTTGATCACACAAAAAATATTTCATCACACACACACAAAAATGACTGATTAATAAATAAATAAAAAATAATGGCAATTAATTAAAAAACATAATTAAATACCTGTAAAACTACACATCAGACGCCTGTGAGTGCAAATGGGTCTTAAGACGTGATTTGAACATCTGCAGAGTGGTTGAAGAACGCACAGAGAAAGGAAGATCATTCCATAGTCTAGGGTCCACAACACAAAATGCTCGATCATCTCTCACTTAAGACATGGAATTGGAGTTATATGGTCTCTCTTCTTAGTATTTGTCAGCAGTCTGAACCAGTTGTAACCTCGACAGGAATGACTGACAAACCCCTGCATATAACGCATTACAATAATCCAAGCCTGAAAATATAAAAGCATGTATAATTTTTTCAAGCTCATTCTTTGATAAAACTGACTTTGATTTTACAATCCTCCTCAACTGAAAGAAACAATTTTTTACTACTGTGTTTATTTGACGATTGAATTTAAAGTAAGTTAGTGGCATGACTTTTTACACAGGATGAAAACTGCCCCAGACTCGTTTTTAGAGTTAAAATGTGCTTTTCACCCCAAAAAGCACAATTTCAGTCTTTTATCATTTAACATTAAACAATTCGATTTCATATGACATTTCACCTCCTCAAGGCAATTCAGCAAGGAATTTTCAGCTGCATTATTTCCTGTTTTGAAAGGCAGGTACAACTGCGTGTCTTCAGCATAGCTATGATATGAAATGCCAAATGTATTAAATATAGAGCCCAGTGGAATCATGTGGAATCAAACCCCAGTACAGCTGCCGTGATGCTGAGGCTCGTACTGTTACATCACTGATGGTCAATTGGGCTCATATTTAGTATTATGGTATTATGTCCTATATTTGTGTGAGCAGCACCAGCGTGGAGCACTTCAGAAGTAGAACGGGTCATCTATTTACTGAAAGTGCTCCACAAATGAATGCCAGGCAGAGTTCTGACATAAAAATATATTTGTGAATGTTTTTTATTTGCAAATTTTAATTATTTGTGAATTTAATTTATTTTTGTGGATCTTGTTCTATTTATTTGTGGATCCTAATCTTTGTATTTGGAATACTGGAACAATTCTAACCCCATAAAGAATTCATGTAGTTTGAGAGTCATGGTCATTGCGCTTGAGACTTTTCTTTTTTTGTATCACTCCACCTGCCTGTATTTTCCAAGCACTGAAGCTGCTGTAGCCCATATTGTATCTTTTTGTTTTGTTATTATCATTCCCCTAGAATGGGTGTCTATGGCAGCCCTGTTAAAATGTGGTACACTAAGTAAGGTTGTCATAAATTGTAATCTGACCAAAATTTGAGGTCTCTAGGAACAACTCTATATTGTCACCACCAGTTAAAAAAATCGCTTTTATTTTTTTCGTACACTTTGTCATGGAAATAAAATCCTTACATCAGCTTAGTTCAGTCATGCTAATCACAATCCATGTCTTGCATTTGGACTCTGCACATTACAGTAGTCTCCGTTTTGAAATGTATTCCGTTCTCCACTACTCCGCTTTCAAATTTTGTCAGATTCTCACCAAAACTGTCTCAGCAGACCAAGTCACACAGTATGACTGAACAGAATTTTTATTTTGGCCTCCATTCAAAAGTTATGGCGACACAAACTTAACAATGATGACCCAAAAATGGCTGAGAGGCTGTATCTCAGCTAGGGATGCACCGAAATGAACATTTTGGGCCGAAACCGAAAATTTCTGGATGCACTTGGCCGAAAACCGAAATTGAAAATGACTTTTAAAAAAAATAAGTATTCATTTCTTATTTTAAATTAACTTTTTATTATTATTATTCTTCTTTTTTTTATAAGGGTTAGGGTTCATATTCTTTTTTCTTTTTTTCACAAGACGAAATTTCGGTGCATCCCTAATCACTCAGCAATACTTTGATTTATCTAAACACAACATGATACGATTTGTCTGCATTATGATCTGAGGGTAAATTTTGGGAAAAATTCTCAAAACATCAGAAAAAAACGGATTCCTTGTGTCATTGCCAAATCTGCCGATACTGTATTTACCGGGATCGGATGAATTGCCTGCCCTCCATTTTGATTTGTCGTTTCTTAAATGCTTGGACATATGAGCAAAAAAAATTGATAGGGATCATTGCTAACATGTCCTGAAGGTGCCTGAAAACCTTGAAGTCAGCACCCCCTAGTGTTCATAACGTAATGACTAAAAAAAACGTATAACTTTTAAAAGCATTGTCTGAAATGCAGTATCTTTATGTCGTTCTTTGGTTTGTGCCAATTCTGAGAATGTCTCATTTGTCATTTTCCAGCACTCTGCTTGCTGTACTTGTGCTTGCAGTGCCTTCAGTGCTTTGCCCTGAATTGCTGTTTGCAATCTTATTATTATTATTATTAATAATCCTCTACCATGGGAGTCTATAGCAGCCCATAGAACTGCTTGTAGGAAAATGATGAAATTTGGCACACTTATTGGGGTGGGCATGAATAGGTCCCCAACCATCAGTGGCACCATCAGTTCAAAAATGATTTTTTCTTTTGGCTGTAACTTTTAAAACCTTTGTCCTAGAAATTAAATGAGTCAATCTGATTTATCTTCTCATGCTGATCACATTCAGTGTCTTACATTAATGTCTTACTTTAAAGGGTCAGTTCACCCAAAAATGAAAATGTCATTTATTACACACCCTCATGTTGTTCACTGATTCGATTCGTAAAGCTCTGAAGCAGTGTTTCGAAATCCCTCATCACTATATAGTTGAAAAGTCATTATTTTGTTTTTTTTGGCGCACAAAAATATTCTCGTGGCTTTATAATATTAATATTGAACCACTGTACTCACATGAACTGATTTAAATATGTTTTAAGTACCTTTATGGATCTGGAGAGAGGAAATGTCATTGCTCCCTATGCAGGCCTCACTGAGCCATCTGAAAATATCTTAATTTGTGTTCTGAAGATGAACGAAGGTCTTGTGGGTGTGGAACGGCATGAGGGAGAGTAATTAATGACAGAATTTTCATTTTTGGGTGGACTAACCCTTTAACTATGCTCATTCCAGGAATCACCATTTGCAAATTTACCATTTTTCATTATTTGCTTCTACTTCAAATGTTGTCCATTTCTCACCAACATTGGCACCAATGTTCATTAGACAAAGTTGCAGAGAGCAGAGTTAACAATGTTGATCAAAATTTAGATGAAAAGGCTGGATCTTTCCAATCCTTTAAACTATCGAAACGAAACGTTTTTTTTTTGCTACTCCTCATAGAAATCCTGTCCAATTTTGTCCAAAATCGTCTCAGATGATCTTTGAACTGAGGCGCACAGAAATTACCTAACAAATTTTCGATCTTCGATTTTCGGTCAGTTTTTGTTGTCGTATGCAATGTTAGCCAAACCACTGTTAGGTTAGCATGGGATCTAATGCTTTAGTGCAGACCTGGGCATTTTACAACCCGCTGGCTATCCCTGATCGGCCCACGTGGCTCGACAATAAAGACTGCCTGATGGTCCGGGGCCAGCGTGAGCGACAGGACAGTTGACAGAACTGCCACTTGCCCAATGTTTATATATATAAAATGTAATATAGGTATACGAATAGTGCTGTTTTTCTCCAAGTATCAGTATTATTACAAATGTGATAGCTATTTATACAACAATAAACAGGAAGTTAATAATTAGAGACTTACGTTTTACCCCATAATGTTTTTGGTAAATTTCTCCAACGAAAGTTGTGCCAAACGAAGACCACCACAGTTTTGTGTCTCTGAGCAACACGTGACGGTGAATGAATCAGCTGTTTGAACGAGTTGAATGAATCGGTTGAATCTCAATGACTCCCACATTAAGGCAGGCAAATGTTTCTGAGTGAATCGGGTGTTTGAATGAATCGGTGTAATCTCAATGATTAACTCTTTAACAGTGACTTGCTGCCACCTTTTGGCGTTTATTTATTTATTTTTTTTATTTTTTTAGTTTAAGTGATGTTGGTCTTTGAATTTTTTTTTTTAAATATAGATATAAAATATAATATTTATATTAAATATAAAAGTTGTGATGCTGTTTTTTGAAACCCTGGATAAAAATGCACATTTTTAAAACTGATTTTGTGGATGTTCATTAAATAGTGATTAAATAGTGATTGTGTGCTCCACATTTTCAATGTATCATTGTTTCATTTACTGTTTTTATGAAGTGTACTGGTGCAGCCCTCCGCAACCACCCCATTTTCTCATGTGGCCCCTTGGGAAAATTAATTGCCCACCCCTGCTTTAGTGTGTACAATCTCACTTTGGAAGATCTCGTTGACAACAGGACAAACATGTGTCCTCTTTGGGGCACTGTGTTAAGTAACTGGGTTCTAGTCTAAAGGTTGGGTGTTCGAATCTTACATGCTACAACATCTGTACCATTTCTATTATCTTATGTATGTTCTATTTCTTCTCTCATTTGTGTTCTGTCAGCTCACTATTTTGCTTAAAACTATTAAAAACTATCAAAGATAATAATTAGCATACAGTTTGAATTGGCGGTACGGTTGAATTCTGGGCAACAGAACGCTAGAGGGCGGGGCCTGTGGTGTGATGATGTATACCTATTCGTCGATGTTTAGCTCTGGAGGCGGTTATATGCAAATATATTTGCTTGTGTGGGCTAACGTCTAATTACATTATATTGAACACAAACTGTGCTACAACTGGTGTGAGAAACTTTTTGTGTTAGAAAGGCTGTATGAGAGGGAGTGTCAAATGACTTGTCAGAAATGATATCATCCGCTGAATCAAACTGCATCAGATCGTGTTCTTTTTCTGAAGTAAATTCTTCCAAGCTTATTGCTCTTCTTTCAAAACCTATGAAATATACCTCCAAAACAAGCCAGCTGGGTATGCTACAGCGGTATAAACGTAGCCACTGCTGCTCATTGGATACATGAGAGGTACACATCAGATGAAACAACAAAATATTCCAAGGCACTCGTGTGGTTAAGCGTAAAAGACTTTAATTAACTGGGCTAAGTCATTAAAATATAAAGGGGCAGTTTCCAGGACAGGGTTTAAATTAAGCCAGGAGTAGGCCTTATTTAATTGTGTCTTAAAAATGGCTTTCTGAAACACAGATCAGGTACAGATTACCAACACCTGGACTGTGGGTTAGGGTTAAAATAAACAAGATTAATTTAAAACCAACTGTGTTGATCTGAATTAGCATGACAGATGTTGCCTATAAAACATGGAATGATCCAGGAAATGTTTAAAATTAAAAATGCAAGGAAAACAATGGTAGCAGAAAAAGACTGAAACCCCTATATATATTGTCAGAATTATTAGCACCGTTGGTAAATATGTTCAAAGAAGGCTGTGAAAATAAATCTGTATTGTTTTGTTGTTTATCCTTTTGATCTTTCATTTGAAAAATCACATAATGAAATAAATGTTTTTCTCTAATACACACTGGCCACAATTAATCATACCCCTAGAAATTATTATGAGTGAAATCTCTGAAGATCTCTAAAGTATATTTATATTTATACATGACTTCCTGTTTCACAGGATATGAGGGAACAAAAAGGTCATGTTCCTTAATCATCCATCACAGTGAGTAAAACCAAATACTAGTTCTGTATTATATAGAATATAGTTCTAATGTGCAGCAAAAGATTGTTGAGCTTCCCAACTTAGAAAGTCAGAAAATAGCACAAAATAGAAAATAAAAAAAAATATTACATTTCCACCATCAGGGCAATAATAGTGCCTAAAGAGTCTCCAAGGATCACAGCTGGAGAATTGCAGAAAACTGCTCTCATCCAAAAACACTTCTACATCTTGGGTTCAGTGGTCAGATAAAACTAAAAACACTCAAGATGGGTTTGGTGCACACACATAGCGATAAAAAGTACCCCATGTGTGCAATTAATTATACTGCTGGATATTTAATATTGTGGGCTTTTTTGGGACATCTTGTTCAGATACATGGCATCATGGAATCAAATAGAAACAGATGATAACCTGACTGCATCTCCTGCAAATCTTGTAATGGGACTGTCCAATTTTTGTTTGGACCTTCCATCAGGACAATAATCAAAAACAAACATCAAAATCAAAAACAACAAAATGTGTCACTGAGCACAAAATTAAGGTTCTGTCATGGCCATCATCCCCTGACCTGAACCCTATAGAAGACTGAAGAGCAGAGTGTATCAACAACATGGACTTGGGAATCTGAAGGATCTGGAGAGCTTCTGCATGGAGGAATGGTCTCTGATATCCAAACTTATCAAGAAGAAGACTCAGAGCTGTTATCTTGGCGGAAGGAGGTTGCAAAAAGTTTTGAATAAAAGGGTGTCAATAATTGTGGCCAACG
>RJVU01035944.1:1349393-1407900 GCA_003731715.1 Anabarilius grahami
AAGTTTAGGTTTTTGTGTTTTGTTTTTTTGTGAATTTTTTTGTTCATATTTGCTAAGGGTGCCAATAATTCTGACCACAACTGCATGCATCCATGTGTCTTCTTTGAAACACAACATTAAACTGAAGTTAAACCTAACCCTCCTGGTAGTAGCTCTAGTGTTCCTCCAGGAAATCATCTTATTAAACTCTGGACTAGACTAAGTCTAGAACTATTTAAAACCATGAAAGCGAAAGCATCTGGTTTAAAGTGTCATTTTAATCTAGGACTAGTCTTAATCTCTGTCTGGGAAACCGCCCCTAAAAGTGTTGATCAACACATTTCTGCTTGACAGCCTTCTTCAGGAGGCACCCTATGAAATATATACATTATATGTCAAATGAAATATAGATGACTCTGAAGCTTGATGCTTTGAGTTGACGTTTGCGTGGCTCACACGGATGATTACCGTATATGAATATCTGGGTGTGACCACATTCATGAGCTCAAAGACTGTACCTCTCGTTGATTTCATATAGATTACACAATCAAAGAACATTATTTTTATTTGAATTGGTTGTTTTGAAAGTAAACATTTCTATAGACAGGGGTGCACATAACCTTTTTGGTCTAGTTCTCAAGGGAGCACCTGGAGATGTTACTTGGTACTCTCACTTTACTCGACACACTTATCCTAAAAGCTGTCCTCATCACTTTCCTCCTGACTGCTCTCCTCACTATCTTCTTTTCTCTCGAACATGGTAGCTGATGATAATGATTTCTTTTTACTAACATTTTTTACTAAGCAGCAAAGGCTGCTGTCACTTTAAGAAGGAAAGCACGGACCGAATAAGAGACACGCATCCGGTTTCTTTCTCAACTGTTCACTTATGACATAATCGAGAGAATACTTGCTGAGACGGGTATTTTGACATAATTTTGTGTGTATGTGTCTGTTCAAGTGCAAGTAAACGCAAAAGAGGAATTAATTCGGTGTTTGAGCGCTATCTTTCTCTCTTTCTCTGCGTCGCGTGTTTCGGGGGTGTGAGGCTGTGCGCACAGACAACAGCTTGAGAGTCCTGATTTTTGCCTCTTCTTTAAAATCGTTTGAATGTGTTAATTGGTGAGACAAAACACATCCAAATGATAAACTTTCCCTCTATGATGGTTAAATTTAGCAGTTAATCCGCGAATCACATGCGTGCCGAACGGTTGGACCTTATCCGTACGGATCGCAGATAAACTGCGATCCGTCGCACACCTAATAATTAAAGAACACACTTATTGCTATCTTACCAGAGATGGAGAAAAATCCTACTCCAGTAAGTAAACGTGTCCCAGTGAACCGGTTCTCAAAAATGTTGGTACTCAAAAGTGCTTCCCTCCATGTTTTCTGGTGCGCATTATTTATTTTTACCACGCATGCCTACCTGCGTACCACTTCTGTGCACCCCTGTCTATAGACATATTTCTTATTTGTGGAAAAGACAAGTATACACTTAGTTTTTGGTTAATTTTAATTATGTGCTTCAGAAAGAAGTTCACAGAGACCAAGACAGCTGAAAGCGCATCCTGTTTGTTTTCTTTATTTTATAAAAGCACAGCTTTCGGTTGTTGTTGCGAGTGTACGCAACTACAAGTTGACCCTTTACCGATTCAAATGAAATACAAAAACTCTTTAATGTTGCACTCCACCCTAAAATTATATCTCCCTTGTCTATTCTTTTTTTTTAATATATATTTATATATTGCAAGGGAGTAGGTTGTTTTTTTGCTTTATACATTAATTGTGCTGTTTGAAAATGTACCAAATCAATGAATTTCAATGTGTTTGATTTAAAAAATAATGAATTTGTGTGATCTCTGTAACAGGTATTATGAATTGTCCTTATAGCCATTTTTTGCAACATAGACAGTGATGATAATCTGCATTTATAAGTATTGCCCTAAGCCTTCGCACAGTCATTTAAATATGGTAATATCAGTGAGTGATTTCTGGTCCTGAACATACTTATTCAGTACTGAAATGCTTCTTGAAAGTTTTTTTTACATGTTTTATGTGAGACAATGTTCCCTCTAAGCTGCGCATGTGCGCAGCCGCGCAGAGAACAGACGCAGACGCAAAATGTGTGGGGAAATCAATTTAATCATAGTTTAAATGAGAAATAACTGCATTACGGTGTTCATATTAAGACTTCCTCACACCTCAGTCATACAACGAAAAGGCATCATGCCTCAGACTGAAAGGCTTCAGGTCTCAGGAGAAACAGCGTCAGGTGTCAGGTCTCGTACAATTAGGCTTCGAACTAAACAGCCTCAGACTAAAAGTCTTCAGACGAAAAGGCATCGGATGAAACGGACTCAGACTAAAAGGCATCATGTTTTGTTTTTTTGGTATAGCCTAACATTCTATTGGCTTTTATCCCATCATAATGCCGTCCTTTCTTTACTGTTATTATTCCCAGATTGATGTAAGGTGTGCGTGCATGTTAATTATGTCTGTTGATGGTATTCATGATGAAGGCTATTTATGGCGAATAAGAAAAGAACAGAAAAGAACATGTCGATTTTCAAATTGGTCTGCAGAAAAACAGCAACGGACTGAATGAAAATGTAAAATGTGCCTCTTCCATCCAGATAGAGGTATTCTGTTTTTATTGTTATTTTTATTTTTTATGCATTCCATTTTTATTCTTATGAATTTGTTTCTTTTTTATGTAAAGCACTTTAAAATTACCATTGTGTATGAAATGTGCTCAACAAATAAAATTGCCTTGCCTAATCGACTCTCTGACAGTAGGTGGCGCTGGAACAGCAGAAATAAAGCCGTTTCCTTGGTAACCTCTGTACACAACTAAGCAGCTGTGCTTATAACAATGCATTCAAATAGCTCGAAAGATTTTTTTACCTCTCTTATTAAAATAATAAGATTTACTACAAATAAAGTACTACAAATAAAACAAAAACATGGTTATTGTAGTTAGCTATGGTAACCACAAATTAACCATGGTTTTGCTACACTATAGTTTATGGTATTAGTAGTACAATTATTGTTATACAAATAGTAGCCTATCAATCCGACAAAAAAAAAATCATAGTTACAGACTTTTAACCATGGTTCATTTTCGTATGTGTTCACGATAGTTTGCAATGCAAGCTAGTTGCAATGTGTTATTTTGCAAGCTTTTTATACATGCAAATAAAACTAGTGAATAATACAAATTTACAAAATAATCTCAGTGGGATATGTTTTATACAACTTAGTGTAACATTTAACAGAAAACAATGTGCACGTGACGTCACATTGAGGCGGGGCAATTCGCTTCTTTCTAAGTCCGTTTCATCTGAGGCCGTTTCGTCTGAGGCCGTTTCGTCTGAGGCCGTTTAGTCTGAGGCCGTTTCGTCTGAGGCCGTTTCGTCTGAGGCCGTTTCGTCTGAGGCCGTTTCGTCTGAGGCCGTTTCGTCTGAGGCCGTTTCGTCTGAGGCCGTTTCGTCTGAGGCCGTTTCGTCTGAGGCCGTTTCGTCTGAGGCCGTTTCGTCTGAGGCCGTTTCGTCTGAGGCCGTTTCGTCTGAGGCCGTTTCGTCTGAGGCCGTTTCGTCTGAGGCCGTTTCGTCTGAGGCCGTTTCGTCTGAGGCCGTTTCGTCTGAGGCCGTTTCGTCTGAGGCCGTTTCGTCTGAGGCCGTTTCGTCTGAGGCCGTTTCGTCTGAGGCCGTTTCGTCTGAGGCCGTTTCGTCTGAGGCCGTTTCGTCTGAGGCCGTTTCGTCTGAGGCCGTTTCGTCTGAGGCCGTTTCGTCTGAGGCCGTTTCGTCTGAGGCCGTTTCGTCTGAGGCCGTTTCGTCTGAGGCCGTTTCGTCTGAGGCCGTTTCGTCTGAGGCCGTTTCGTCTGAGGCCGTTTCGTCTGAGGCCGTTTCGTCTGAGGCCGTTTCGTCTGAGGCCGTTTCGTCTGAGGCCGTTTCGTCTGAGGCCGTTTCGTCTGAGGCCGTTTCGTCTGAGGCCGTTTCGTCTGAGGCCGTTTCGTCTGAGGCCGTTTCGTCTGAGGCCGTTTCGTCTGAGGCCGTTTCGTCTGAGGCCGTTTCGTCTGAGGCCGTTTCGTCTGAGGCCGTTTCGTCTGAGGCCGTTTCGTCTGAGGCCGTTTCGTCTGAGGCCGTTTCGTCTGAGGCCGTTTCGTCTGAGGCCGTTTCGTCTGAGGCCGTTTCGTCTGAGGCCGTTTCGTCTGAGGCCGTTTCGTCTGAGGCCGTTTCGTCTGAGGCCGTTTAGTCTGAGGCGCCGTTTAGTCTGAGGCCGTTTCGTCTGAGGCCGTTTAGTCTGAGGCCGTTTAGTCTGAGGCCGTTTCGTCTGAGGCCGTTTCGTCTGAGGCCGTTTCGTCTGAGGCCATTTAGTCTGAGGCCGTTTAGTTCGATGCCTAATTGTTCGAGACCTGACACCTGACGCTGTTTTTCCTGAGACCTGAAGCCTTTTAGTCTGAGGCATGACGCCTTTTCGTTGTATGACTGAGGTGTGAGGAAGTCCTAATATGAACACCGTACTGCAGTGCTCTGGTCAACCGCTATAGAGTTAGAACCGGTAATTTCCAGGTTATAGAAAGGGAATGATGAGCGGGCCTGAGCCGAATCAGTCGCGGTAGAATACTGTCATGTTTGCGGACTAAATGGCTCAATACGAGATGTGAAATAAAACGCCATCATGTTTTAAAGACGAGTGGATTAAGCAGTGGAAATAACGGGTGGTGGGCACAGAATGCTACAAAACTCTTGAGATGTTACGAATACACACCCATCACAGGTGTTATACCTCAGTTACATACCTCAGTTTAAATAGATTTCTGTGTCAGGTGTGGGTTTCAGGGACGTTTAGATGACTATTAAAGAGTTCACTTTCCTTGATTGATTTATTTAGCTATTTTCTGTTTAAATGCTTCAGTTTGTTTTCATATTATAATAATATAATAGAAATTGAAGCATTTAAACTGATATAATATATCAGTTTAATACTTCAATTATTTTTATATTTTTATATATTATATTGTTAGCCTTATAAAGCCTTGCCATTAAAAAGTTTGAAACCCCCTGATATAGAAAATATTGGAAATTCAGCAAACATTTAATTTTGATGACTTANGTGCTTCTAATATGTAAAGCTGCTTTGAAACAATTACCAATTGTAAAAAGCGCTATATAAATAAATTTGACTTGACTTGACTTGACTAATTGCTCATATTATTATTATACAGAATTGAACTGTCTTGCATGAGATTTTTAAAATAGAATTTCTTGGTAAAGACTGGTACAATTAACACAGCACTGTTAAAAAAAAACTCAAGTAACCTAAAATGATCAAATAAAAGCGAAATGGCACATTAAAGTTAAAAGTTACAATTGCATGATGAAACCATTTGTGTGTGTGTTTACGTACACTGTACAGGTTAGGTATAATAAATGCTTTTGCTCAGGTGGCCAAAAGTGTCTGCTCAATAGAGAAAAGTTTTGCTCAGCAAGAAAAAAAATTTGAGGGAACACTGATGTGAAATTTCCAGCTTATTTTGTCATCTACTGTATTATCACCCCAAGAAACTTATTTTCATTAACCCTTTCTATGTCCACACCATCTGTCTGTATCTGCAGTCATCTATCTTATCACACTTCACCAAAAAAGTGTTGGTAAGGCCACACTCTCGATTTAGTGATCCTAAATGGTTCATTTGTGTCCCAGTTGTCCACCTCTGACTTAGGGCTGTCGGATCATCTTGCTGTCTATTTTAATATGGAGCTGCCTGGCATGAACACTACCTCTTCTCGCATTATTAATTATCGCAAATGGAGATCTATTGACCCCTCTGATTTTGCTGAATACATTGATTCTTCTTTTTCTCCATTTTATGCGTTGGAAGACGTTTAATTCTGTTCTCTCGTCTGGCCTGGATTTATTTGCCCCTTTGAAATCATGATCTGTTTCCTTTGGACGTTCCTCTCCCTGGTATAATGATAATCTGCGTGCAATGAAGACATCATGTCTTACAATGGAGTGTAGGTGGCGTACGTCTGGCTTGACTGTCCATCAACAGGCCTGGAAAGACCACTTACTTGAATATAAGACTAAAATTGCATCAGCAAGGTCTGCTTATTTTGCACAGATTGTTGATAACAATCAGAATAAGCCGAGACAATTGTTTCATTCAATCAACAAACTACTCAAATGTAACAGTTCTTTGACTGGTTCTGCCTCAACTCACCTTTGTAATAAGTTTCTTGATTTCTTTAGCTCTAAGATTGATCACACTCGTAAATGTATTATTTCTACTTTTCCTTTGTCTGTTTCTCCTTTATCTGTTTCAGAATTTTCTGGTATCCATCTCTCAAACTTCCCCACAATGGACTTGAATTCTCTTTGCAATGAGGTTTCAAAAAGGAAAGCTGCCACTTCCATTGTTGATCCTGTACCAGCCGGGCTGTTTCAGTCGTGTTTTGCTACTTTATGTCCTGCTGTATTAAGCATCATAAATTATTCTCTGTGTACTGGTGTAGTGCCAGCAGCATTTAAAATTGCTGCTGTGACCCCTGTACCAAAAAAAATAACATTAACTTTGATAATCTTAATAATTGCCGTCCCATATCCAATCTTCCGTTTGTCGCCAAAATTTTATAGCGAATTGTTGCTAATCAATTGAATTCTCATCTTACTGCAAACAATCTTTTTGAGCCCCTTCAGTCGGGATTGCATAAACTCCACAGCACTGAAACAGCTTTAAGGTCACTAATGATTTGTTAATAGCTTCTGATTCTGGCTGTCTTTCTGTCTTGATTCTTCTTGACCTCAGTGCCGCATTCAACACTGTTGATCATTCAATTTTACTTACTCGTTAGAGTCTGTCTTTGGTGTTTCTGGGACTGCACTAAGCTGGTTTGAGCAGTGTTGGGCACGTCACTTAAAAAAAGTAATTAGTTATAGTTACTAGTTACTTCTCACAAATAGTAACTGAGTTACATCATTAGAAAAGTAACTAATTACCAGGGAAAGTAACTATTGCGTTACTTAAAAAAAATAAATAAATAAAATATGTAAATTAACTTGGATGCCCCCAATATTAAATATAAGTCTAAAAATAAATAATTATATGTTTAAGTAGGCCTATGTTATGTTTTAAATTAATCTATTTGATTATGAAATGTGAACAGCATGAGTAAGATAGAAAACATCATAAGATGCGCAATATATCGGGAGACATGGAGTGGGTCAGACATGATTTTGACCACTTCATTAAGTTTTGTTTTGTAGAAAGCCTTTCTTTAATGTGATTTTCGTTTTGTAAAAATTGTATCTTAATTTTAATCAATGTTTCATCACCTGGATTTAATAAATAAGAAACAAATATAGCAGACGATATAATCATGACATGGAGGCGCTGGTGCGATCACTTGCACGTGAACTGCAGCGCGTCTTACAGGCTAAATGAACCGAAACTCAGCGGCTGCTTGCCTCACAGACATGAGAAATATATCTATAGAAATAGAAAGCTTGAAATGTCTACTTTTAAATGAAATAATTCAAAATGAAAAGAAATAGGCTACTCTCTGATTATGCAATCCGAATGAAATGTGCATTTTCTCTCTAAGCGTGTCCACAGAGATGATGAGAGTCAGCAATGTCAACTTCATCTTTGCAGCTGACACTGATTCAGAAAATATTAGTTTATTAATAAACAATTAAATTGTCTCCTTGCTGTTTTTGTCACATTCATAATCATTACTTTTGCCGGTTCTTTATGGCAAGCTTTATGCGTGCGCTTGAGTGCTATATAGCCTATATTACGTAAACACTCATTATTATGGTTTATTCTCTCCAGTATTTAAGAAATCAAAATAATATAAATGTGATTAGTCAACTAATGGCTTAAATGAACAACTACTAGTTGACTAGAAAAAACTTATTTCACATATTTTTGATCCAGCATGTCACAAAGGGTATTCTGGTTTGAGCTCGCATGCTCTGACACACTCTCACACACACTCTCACACACACACACACACACACACACACACACACGTTTGTTTTTTGTGAAATGTGGGGACTCTCCATAGGCGTAATGGTTTTTATACTGTACAAACTGTATTTTCTCTCCCCCTACACTACCCCTACCCCTAAACCTAACCATCACAGGAAACTGTGCACACTTTTACTTTCTCACAAAAACTCATTCTGTGTGATTTATAAGCCTTTTGAAAAGTGGGGACATGGGTAATGTCCTCATAAGTAACCTCTTTTTATAATACCTATGTCATGCCCATGTCATTATACACATTGTGTTCTGATATGTCACAAAAACACGCACACACACACACACACACAGAACATCGAACATTATTATCAGTTTAAAATTATATTTGTGTATGACTAACCTGTAATATTTCTTTACAACAAAACACTTTGCAGGTCTATCATCTCTACTCACACACCAATCATCATCAGTTAACATGTGTCTGAGAAAGAGAAATATGGCTGAGAAAGAGCCTCCTCGGATGAAAACCGCTTCAGTGAGCTCAAATATAGTAACGCGGCATTTTTTTTGTCGGTAACGGTATTGTAACAGGGGAAAAAGTAATTCGTTTGATTACTCGTTACTGAAAAAAGTAACGCCGTTAGTAACACCGTTTATTTATAATGCCGTTATTCTCATTATCTCTCAGTTCGAAAGCAGTTCATTGCTATGGGTGGTTGCAGGTCTGATATCGGTGTTGTAAAATCTGGTGTTCCTCAAGGATCAATTTTGGGCCCTTTTACTTTTTAGCATTTACATTTATCCATTTGGTCAACTTTTAAGATAACTTGGTCTCAACTTTCACTTTTATGCAGATGACACTCAGGTTGATGTACGTTCAAAACCTGATGTTAATGTGGCTGTGTCTTTTCTTTCTCAATGTATTTCTGAGATAAAAAAAAATGGATGTCTGGAAATTTCTTGTGTCTGAACAGTGACAAGACGGAGGTAATGCTCATTGGTTCACCCTACCAGATGCGTAAGGCTGGGTCTTTACTTTAAGTGTGGATGGCTCTACACTGGAATTTCAAACAAAGTTAAAAACATTAGGGGTGATATTTGATGCACATTTAACGTTTGTTCAGAACACTGTAAAGACATCATATTTTCATCTAAAAAATATTGCCAGATTGCGTCCTATGCTGAAAAGTTGATCAATATCTTTGTTTTCTCGCATTGATTATTGTAATGCTTTGCTGGTTGGGCTCTCAAATGCTACCCTAAATAAATTACAGCTGGTTCAAAATTCAGCCGCCCGAATCCTGTCTGAACCAGGACAAGGGATCACATCACTCCAGTCTTGGAGTCTTTACATTGGCTCCCTGTCAGATTTTGTGTGGATTTTAAAGTTCTCATGCTTACTTATAGGGCTGGGCGATATGGCAAAAAAATAAAATCTAAATTTTTCAGAACAATTGACCGATTCACGATTTCGTTTTTTTTTTTTTTTTTTNTTTTTTTTTTTTTTTTTTTTTTTTTTTACTGTTTAACTAGTCACCTTAAAAAACTTAACTACAATATGATTTAAGTAACATTCTCTTTATTAACAATCTGGTTAAAAAAAGTTCCATTCCAAGTGCACCACACATGAAGTGATCAACATGGTGTAAATGTAAAACAATTTGTTAAATATCTTTGCAGAAATATGCCTGAAATATGAAGACAAATATTGTACAAACTTATCTTAAACACATCCTACTCAGAAATAATATAAAATAAGAAAATGCTAAATATTTCTTAACCAAAAATAGCAATAAATAACACCAGTAATAGGCTAGTGTTAACAGCAAATGCGTTGTAAAAACAGAAAACAACAGCAGCTTTCAGCCTGTTACTATCATGCAAACACGAAATATCAAACAGGTTTACAGGTTTTTGCATTTCATTGCGCTATTTGTCCTATTGTTCTTATGTTTGGCGGACATGTTTAGGTGTTGCACTCGTGTCTCGTGTCTTTTGCAGCGTCTCGCCCATGAAACGGCATTCTAAAAAACAAAACAAAAGCTCAACTCGCGTTTAACAACTTTGCCTTTTTTTCTCATTCCACTGCCCGCGTCTCATTTTTATAACGCGATAACGCATTTCTGAATGAACAGCCGCTTAGAATAGTGATGTGTTCTACGTTCATGGAGTGTCACATGAGAGCGGTTAATCAGGCGCGCCGGCGCCATCCTGAGGTTGGATCATTTTCTTATCCTAATGCGGTTATCATTGTTGTATTGTCAACATGTCTAATTGAACCCTTGCTAACGTTTTTATTCAAAATCGCGATTTCTCGATTCAAAAAATAATAAAATCGAGGCAAAAAATGAATTCGAATTAATCGAAAAAATCTGAAAAACCGCCCAGCCCTACTTATAAAACTTTGAATGGTTTGGCTCCTCACTATCTCTCTGAGCTTTTAGCCCCCTACACACCTGTGTGTGCTCTCCGCTTTTCAGAAGTTGGCCTTTTAATCGTTCCACATGCCCGTTTAAAATCTATGGGTGATAGGGCGTTTTCTTCAGTCGCTCCAAGACTTTGGAATTCCTTGCCTGCTCGGATTAGGCAAGCAGAATCCCTTAGTGTTTTTAAATCTTCCCTTAAAGCTTATTTCTTTAGTGTAGCTTTTACTTGATTACATTGAAATTGAAATTGTTAAATTTCTCATTTACTTGTTTTTGATAGGATGTTCTTATTTGGTGTGTTTTTTTTTTATATCTCACTTATTTTAAAGTATTGTTTGTATAATTGTATGGTTTTTTTTTTTNTGTGATAGCATCAAATTTTCATATAACGATACTTGCTGAAGCTTTTATCACAAATGTTGTATTATACACAGTATTGAATTAAGTTAACAAAAAGTGTTTTCCTCCTAACAGGTTTAATAACTTTTTTTCATATAACAAAATAATAATAATAATAATAACAATAATAATAATTAAATTCAATAAACAATACAGAAAATTTTATAAAATAAACAAATGTTTCAGACACATTAAAGTCCAGTTTACAGTGAGGCCCCATTAGTTAACGTTAGTTAACAATTAAAGGTGCAATATGTAGGATTTTCTGTCCGCTAGAGGTCGCTAGAGGTCTATTCAAAACTAAGGCGTAGCTTGATGACTGCAAGTTTGAGCGCGGAATCTTGGGACGTGTGGTCACCTCACGTCGGTGGAAAAGGACTCGGGCAGAAATCATGTTCATGAATGTGATTATTAACGTTACTGTAGTATGAAGCAGAGCAGGAGCGAGTGTTGTGGAGCTGAACGAGGAGCTGGAGCGATTGATCAACACACGCCTCACGAGCAGCAGAACCTTTATTATGACACAGTCGCCGGTGCCGGTTCCGCTTTTCCGGTCATGAGTATGAGGTAACGCAGCTCTGTTTATCATATTAGATACATCTGAGAGTGTTGAAATGATGTTATAACGTTACTCTGTGCGTTCGCTCGGCGGCTGCTGTGAGACACTGTTACACACTGCAGTAAGATAGAGCGATTTTAATATCATATTAAATGCTGGATGATTGTGTTGATAAATGACATGCAATTCATTTTAAAATGTATTGTATGATGGAGAAAATGCTGTATTAATGTTAATAAAAATAAAGCTGCATCTGATTATTCTTTGTTAGCTACTTCACAGACTAGTGTTTTTCTCTGAGGCATGGTAAAGCATGGTACTCGCAAAACATCAAGAAAATTACATTTAAACAATAAGACTAAACGAGTTGAGCTATATAACAATAATTCGTTTTCTGTCTAAATTTATCAAAACAGTTGTTCCCTTGTCTATTAAAACATGTAATATATTAAAGCGTCTTTGGTGTTTCCATGGTTTCTACAAAATCAATCAGGAAACCGAGGGTAACGCGGGTATGACGCAATTGACAGGCGACTCCTCACTCCTCCCGGAGTCTTGGTTAAAATTGCAATTTTCTCACGATTTACAAATAGTTTGAAATATTTGGGATATTGTAAGTACTCAAGTGAACAAAATATATAACACTGGCCTAGTGGTTTTTGGATATTTTACTGCAAAATTCTTACATATTGCACCTTTAACTAACAATGAGCAATATCTACATGTGTTACAGTAGTTACTTTTCTTTGTTATTGTTAATTAATAAAAATACTATTGTTCATTGTTAGTTCATGTTAGTTCATATTAACAGATACAACTTTTGATTTTAACAATGTATTAGTAAATGTTGAAAGCAACATTAACTAAGATTAATAAATGATTTAAAAGTATTTTTATTGTTCGTTAATGATAACAAATAAATTAACTAATGTTAACAAATGGAACCTTATTGCATAAAACAATTTTAAAATTCATGTTATTGAGAACATTTTCAAACAATATCTTTTTAAGTATTTGGCATTGTGATGAACACCATAGCGATTACAAAAAATCTGAAACATTTAAATACTGTTCAGAAACAGAAAAAAGCTGCTTTGTTTACGAGGTTTCCGGGGTAACAGCTGCATTTCTGCTGTTCCCTCAGAGTGAATGTGCATTTTCATTCAAACATGATATCCTCTGGGGCGGGGTCGCTCTTTCAGCAGCACTGTGCAAGGATACCAAAATTATGGTTTTCCACTCGACAATGAATGTATGACTCCACTATTTAATGTATTTTAATCATGATCACAATTCTCTCGATTAATTTAGCATAATGCGATATTGGCCCATTTGATATTTCCATTATCTTGCACTGGCAACAAGCCTCTCAGAGCTTTAATGCTCAGTGTTTCCAGATGTCAAGACTTTAACTTCTGCAATCAGAGCTGTTCTCATACGTGAATATTTTATTTAATCTTCCCAACCTGGTAACCATGCACACTCTTTCTATTGTGAAAAAAGCACAGATTATCTAAAAACACTGACTAACATGTATGGTGGAGTTTAGCCATCTCTACTGAGAAATTCTGCTCAAATGAATGTATAATATAGCCTTACGGGACCGCGAGTGCTATTTGCTGCTACTAAATCCACAAGCATACTCTATTCCAGGGTAGAAATAAAAGTTTTTTTGTAGTTTTAACTGTAAAACTTTACCATAATTATATTAGGAATTTGGTTTTGATTTTGATAGAAGCTTCTTGCTTGACCAGTTTTCATAATTCAAAGAGTGTGTTAATTTATATATCAAACATAAAAGTCATCAAGTCACCTTTTATTTGTTTTAATTCTATAGTGCTTTATACAATACAGATTGTTCCAAAGCAGCTTTACAGTGATTATAATGATGGAAATAACAATCAATGATGCAAACAGAGTACAATTCTGCTGTGACAATAGTAAACAGTCATTATTCAGCTGAAGTCAGTTCAGTGTTGATTCAGTTCATCAATTATGAACAGTGATGTTATCGTCCAGCTGAGTTCAGTCCTCATCCCGTGCTGTCAAATCAATAATATTGTTGAATATTAAGTGTCCCCAACTAAGCAAGCCAGAGGTGACAGGGCGAGGAACCCAAACTCCATCAGGTGAGAGAATGGAGAAAAAATCCATGGAAGAAACCAGGCTCAATCGAGGGACCAGTTCTCCTCTGGTCAAATAAACGAACACTGTATGATTGTGATTCAGGCTGCATCACAAAAGCATATTGTGCAGATTATGGATTGATATCATTCAATTCACAATAAATTAGAAATCATTTATTCCAATAATAAATTAGGAAACTAGACTAAGAAAATAGGTAAAATAAAACAATTCTCTTCATTTTTGCTTATGTAAAAAAGTGCAATAATTGTTAAAAAAAAATGTAAAAAAATGTCTCAGTTGAAACAATCATGATTAATTATTATGATTATAATTTTGATTAAAAAAATCATGATTATCAATTTAACCTTTAGCATGCAGCATAGCTTGAATGTCTATATTATTTATTTATTTTGCCAGGGGACATGAAAGAACATAAAGGTACACTTCAATGTCATCCAACCTGGAACAACCTTTCAGACCAACACGATAGGGCACAGAATTGGCAGGCAGTTTGACATCACACCTTGCATGAAGAGACTGGTAATAAATGGATGCTTGGTGCAATTCATTTTCTGCCTTTTTTCAAGTCCTGCTTTTTTTACAATACCCCAGTCTGTTTCTAATGAATTCTATTTAAATGTCAGTTAACTAAGGTTATGATTGATAAATGATAAAGAAGACAAGACAAAATAATGCACATCATCATGATAATTAAATTTTTTACCACAGGGCTGTTGAAAGCTTGACTCTGATTGGTTGACAGACATTCTAATGTATGCAATAATCTTATGTAGTTCCATATCAAATTGAGATCTTCCCCTCCGACGAGGAATCTGTCCTACTCGTCCTACTACCCTTTGGACAGAAGATCGACTCCTCACTGTCCAACACCGTCACCAAACCCCGCTGTCATCTCTGGGTCGTCTGCCTTCCACACTCCAAGATGGTAAGGCCTCCCCTCTCCCCGCTGGTAAGACCTCCTCCACCTTCCTCATCAGCCTCATCCTCTTCTCCGGCTGTTCCATACATTCTTCTGCAGGCTAAATAAAAAAAACAGTTATATGATCTGTACATCTCTCCAGCCAAGCAAACCTTCTCCCAAAGCCACTCAAACCCTAAAATCATCCAATCAGGCATACAGCCAGGCCTCGGCTGCTCTGGCCCACCAAGCCCCAAACCAGTATCCAGATGAAACATTGCCGTCTTTCCACGGCTGAGCTGGCCTTCCGCCATTAGGCAGCTGCAGGCCCATGGCAAGCAAAGGCCGTGCTCCAAGTCCTGCCCTAACCAGTTCCCATTCCTCACTCCCTCTTCCGGGGCAGCCTCACTCAGTGGCTCCACCAAGCCCTTCTCCCCTAGCTCGCTTCTCAAACTCATGTAGTCCTGCTTACTTCTCATACTCTGCTTTTTCAAACAACCATCCCTATTCCTCCTCTATCTTATCCTGTCTGCAACACAAGCTGATCCTAGCAAGGGACTGCCTCGGATAGCGGTAAATGCTCCCATGCCGATTTTCCCCCCTTATACTCTCACAGGTAACTTCTATCCTTCAACCCTTTCTGTGCAAGGGGCCGACCCAAGCGTGAGGTTGCCTCCATAAACGGCCCCAGCTCCTTTTCCTCCAAACACTCCGCCTGATAGACTGCAGAGATATTTCAGTCACTCCAAGGAACCCAACATCTCGCTCCTTGCACGTGCAATCCATAGCAGAATTCAGAATTCCTTTTGAACATTATACTGAAATATGTTCAGCCTTTCCCTATAAACGTGAGAGCTAAATTAATACTTTTCATTAATCATGGATCTCTCACTGTCCTAAGTTGGCAGTCACTTCTATACAAACCGATTTCTGCCAAATGCGCTGTTGCGCATCCCAGTGGAATCAGTCCTCTTACTGGGGTGCTCAGGACACCGATCTGCACAACAGAGTTTTCCTCGACTGCTGCAACATCTATGCAGTGTGGAGATCAGTTAAGCAAGCAACAACATACTGTCCGCAGATCAATCCAGAAATCCCGGCACGTCCAGATTCCAGCTAGACAAAATCCACAAGCTATGTTCCGCAACCTGCCATTATTTTTAATCCCTCAACTAACTATAATGCCAGGGGCATAGTAGTTCATTTCTCTTTATGCATGTAGGATAATTTCAATGATGTAAAGTCCACAAGGAAGTGCTGTCTCTTTCTCCATGTCTGTAAATACTCCATATGTCCATATGTTTGAAAGATGACAAAAATAAAGATCTTAAAAATAACTTTCCACTCCTGTCAATATTTCTCATCTTGCTGTGAAATTATCAAACCACCCTGACAATGACTTTTCTATTTGCTGTAGTCTCAAATATTGTTTTAACCCTTAAGCATCCTTAAGCATTATTTGCAATAACCTACAAACCGCACTTTCTTAACTTGAAATAGTAGACAATCTCTTATGAAAAGAAGTGGAATCAGGCTTTATGATCAGCCCTTTTTGATTCCCCCCTTTCAAAATGTATTGCATCAGCCCCATTGGAGTGGAAACCAGGAAATTCTCAGAAAAAAGGGAATTATAATTGATTTCTCAGCGTTTCTGACAATAACAGCCTCATTCCACTCAAAGAATATTCTCTTCATTACCATAATGTCGGCCAAGCTATGTGTTTCCGTAGACTTGAGGAACGAACAAGACAGCGACAGCATTTCTCTGCCCCCCGCTCCCCAGCTGACCTGCAAGATTTTACGGCTGGAGTTGAATTGATCTTTCCGGCCTTGAACCACCTTTTCTGCAGTGGAAGTGCGTAGAATGGTTCAAGAATGGACACAGGCTGGGAACCATGTCGGTGGAAAAGGGGTGCATGTGAACTCATGAAATACCCTAAATGTGTTCTTTTGGATCAATTAAAGCACAAATCTTCTCCAGTTCGTAGTTTTTACTTTTTTTCTTTAGAAACTCATGTGCTTTGGACCATTAACATGTTATAATATTCTTCTTCTGCCAAGCTTCTAGAGTCTGGAAGTCATCTTGTCAGCAAGTATTTTGGTACATTCACAGGCATTCTTGGTGCCATCTATAAATGCCATCTCTTCAAAATCTTTTGTAGCTCCATGTCATAACACTTTCACCTCTGTGCTTCACTGTTGGGACTATGCATTCATTGTAGTAGTCCTGGCCAGGTTCATGCCAAATATGCTGGACCCAACCTGAGTCTGGAACACTTGCCCATCTTTTTTGAGAGCTAGTTTAGGAGCATACTGTCTGTGGCATTGTTTTAGGAGGATGGCCACTGTGGCTCTGATTTGTTATACTATGGCTCATTCTATACCTCCTGAGTACTGCTGCAATTGTGGGTCGGCTGATTTTTAGTTGATTACCCTTTTTTTAAAATATCACAATCTGATTTTTCAGTTCCTCTGGCAGTTCTTTTACATGCGGAGCCAATCAGTCATGAAGATGGACATAACCCATAGGTCTATAACTGAGAAAGCTATGAAAGTTTACAGTTAATTTTATAGCCATGATCATGCATTGTACTCAGTTTTGCTTCAGTGATAAAAGGTTTTAAAATTTTTGTTTCAGTAATCATATGTTTATTCAGTTTTGTTGAACTGAGTTTCTACTTTGGGACCTGTAGTTTCAGTGTAGTTATCCATATTGTTAGGGGATCTGAGTTTGAGTTTCGTTTTTCTTAGTTGGTATGTTCCATTTTTCCTGTGTTTAGTGCCTGTATCCTTTGTTCCCCTTTTCTTGCCACTAGTTTGTTTTTATGGTTTTTAATTGATTGTTTAAATATGCCCACCTGGTCTTCATTTACTTTCCTTTGTTTCTAGTATTTATACACCCGGTGTTTCAGTTGCTCTGGGTCTGATTTTGTTGTTATTAAGGTTGTTCTGTGCACATTTTTGGATATTTCTGAGAGAGTATTTTTTGTTATTAAATCTGTACTGCTGCATCTAAATCCAGCCTTTTTTCATCCCTGCGTCAACCCTGTGCTGACAGAAGATCAGATTATAAAAAATGGATTTACCAGCAGTTCAGATCCTCCTCCTCTCACAGGGGGATCTGTCCCTCGAGGAGCACACACAGAGGTTTTTGGATCTGCACGCCTGCCCAGAGACAGCCCTTGAGGGACATTCAAGGAGTTTGTGGACTCTGTCCTTTTTCATTGCGGATCCCCCTTTACTATCAGTCAGAGAGCCAAGCCCGTTACTGAGTTCTCTGCCTGTCCCGTGTCAGCCAAGGAGGCTGTTTTTAATAAATAATATTTTTGATTTTGATTATTTAATAATATATTTGATTATGTTATTAACTCGATACTGCTGCACTTAAATCTAGCCTTTTTTTCATCCCAGTGTCAACCATTTGCTGACACATACACATAGAACTAATCTTTTTAAAAATATTTGTTTTATATTGTTCATGAGAGGAAATATTCTACCTGTCAAAAATAATGCAGTTGTTGAGGTGTGATACAATTTTGAAACAATTGATATTTTTGTGATATTGCATAGTAAAAAACTTCTGTTGTATGATATACTATAAATAAAAAAAGACTGTAATACAATATTTACTGTATTACGGTCACATCTAGATATTGTCTGTATTGATTATAGTGCTTTTGAAGAAAGGGATCTAATATTCAGCAACTCAAGCTTTATCAGTTGTTCATCAGTATTATATCAATTTTTTTATTTGTTGAACATCAATTAAATTTTTACCCTTAAATGTTTTTTTTTTGTTTTGTTTTTTTACTAATTCGGGGGAAAAAACACAGTCTCTATGTGATGATATCTAGGTGAAAGAGTCTGTATGTGTTGGGATTTATTAATTGTACTCCCTTTACAGCGATGGCCATTTTGTGTGTCTGGGCCATGTACGCTTCAGCTTCTCACGAGGCGGTGGCACCAGAGCTAGTTTTGCCTGAGGCTCTAGCGTCTGCTCACAAAATCTCTGATTGTAGGCAAACAAAGCCTCTGTCTGCCCAGATATGACCACGGAGGTCGTTCCTGAACTGCCTGTCTGCCCTAGAACACACTGCCAGTCCCATTATGACCATGGAGGATGCCCTTGAGCTCCTAGCCTGTTTTGACACAGACCCTGAGGCCAACACTTACCTCTCTGTACTCAAGTGAAGTGAAGTGACATGTGGCCAAGTATGGTGACCCATACTCGGAATTTGTGCTCTGCATTTAACCCATCCAAGTGCACACACACAGCAGTGAACACACACACCGTGAACACACACCCGGAGCAGTGGGCAGCCATTGCTGCGGCGCCCGGGGAGCAGTTGGGGGTACGGTGCCTTGCTCAAGGGTCTCACCTCAGTCGTGGTTTAGAGGGTGGGGAGAGCGCTGGATATTCACTCCCCTCACCGACAATCCCTGCCGGACCTGAGACTCGAACCCATGACCTTTGGGTTACAAGTCCGACTCTCTATCCATTAGGCCACGACTGCCCCTGTGTTCCAGTTCAGCCTAATCAGCCGTGGTGGTCTTCAGCCCCACTAGCTCCACATGTGGTGGTCTTCTGCTCCACCATGGGGAACTTCAGCCCTATCTACTCTAATGTGGTGGTCTTCTGCTCCACCGTGGAGATATTCAGTCCCATAAGCATTGCTGTGGGGATCTTCTGCTCTGTCGTGGGGGTATTCAGTCCCGTCTACTCTACTGTGGTGGTTATCTGCTCCACCATGATAGTTTTCAGCTCTGCAGAAAGGTTCTTCAGCACCACAGCTCTGCCCTGGCCACCTGCCTGGCCTGCTCCGTCCTGGCCACTTGCACTCCCTGCTCCACCCTGGCTTCCTGCACTACCTCTGTCTCCAGTCCTTTCTCCACTCCATGGACCATTCCCAGATTTCTCTGACTGCCTGTGTTTTTCTGCCCTGTTGTGCTTTTGGACTATCTGCACTGTGCTTTGACCTATTGCCTGTTTTTATGGATTACGATTCTGGATTGCCCTAATAAAAGCTGCGTTTGGATTCACATTCTTTATATAGTAGAATTTCATTTTTGTTCTTTTAATTTTTGGATAAAATGTGACATGGGAATGTTTCATTTTTATTAGAATTATCCTGCAAACTCACAAAGTAATTTACCACAAACGAAAGACAGAGAATAGTAGATATCTGAAATGAGAAGCAAGGAACGGTGAGTGATGGTTTGAGGGGAATGCGTTTACACTCTCTCACTGATAAATCTGTTGTGGGTATGCTTTCTTGCTCTTGGATCAGCACAAGGTTTCCACGGAGACTTGTCACTGCAGAGAGCTCCATGGCGACCAGAGCTCGAGCACTGTTCACTGGAAAGAGACAAAGCCAGCATCCTGCTGTTAGTTTGAATGATTAATGTGTTCACGGTCAGTGAGAGCACTCCAAATGCTCAAACATCTTTGTGTGTTCCTGTACAAAGACAAGGAGACTGTAAAGGTTGATGCAATGCCATGAGTGCTTTAGAATCGACAAAGCTATCCAAAAAGATGCTAAAGCAACAATTTGCTGTAAAGAATCTTTGCTTTTAAGCCAAGGTCTTTTAGATATGGTTTGAGCCCCTTCTTTAATGTATGGCTGTGGGATTCTTTCATCTATTTTATTGTTGCCTTTATGAAAATCTTAAATCTAGAAGGAACACAGAAAACAGGACAATATTTTGCATTCTGTTGTAAGTTCTGACCTGCTTAATGTTTGTAGTTTCATTATTGTTGGTATCCTTGCACAGTAAAGCAGCTTGTTCCACAGATTAACTTGTTTACTGGTCAAGGTGCATTTAGCAGGACTGCACATCCCAGATACTCTATTTCCACAAACTAGATTAAATCAAATGTAGATATAGACTGCAAAATATTAACTGTGCTCTTCAGAAAAAGGACCCTTCATAAACATGTAAAGTAAGCCCAGTGCGTATCTTTTTGTCATTAATACACAGTGACGTGTAGCCATCACTGAGGCTTAATTATCAACTCAAATGCAGCAGCAGTAATTACAGCTGTATTATGAGGCGCTGTCATGTGTCGAGAGCCCACTCACCGCCACTGACTGACGCCAAGTGTGTGGGTTTGAATTATTTTCTCATCTTCATCTTCATCTTTGTCACTGAAAACCTATATACAATTTCTTGCTCACTTGTTTCTGACCGAAAGGACTGATATAAACAGGAAATGTGATTGGCTTGTGTCTCTCTAAAGTGATTTGTTTAATGAAGTCATCAATATCAATATATTCACAGTAATTGTGGCCAGACGCATACCCTACACAAACACAAAAGCAATGCAGTTGTTTTGTCCTGTCCAGATTCATCCTAAATTGAATAAGGCATATTCCTACATGATGTTCTTGACTTCCAAACAAAAATATGTTTCATTGCTCAGAGGAGGATGTTTATAAAAAACAATAGACTTTAGCATGTTTTATATTCCTGTCTCTGCAAATGTTCAAACATGCAAAACTCTAGACAGGTTCTATTATGATGTAATGTAACTTTGACAGAGTGATGCAATTTATTTGCTTAAAATGGATTGTTTACATATGCCGTGTATCTGTCCTATTCATATGTCTTGGGGTTTTGGGCCTCAGTCATGATTGCCACTCACATTTGTGATTTGTGTCATTTTTTGTATAGTAAAAAGCGTGTGCTAAGAACACACATGTAAAATAAGCAGAATTGTGATGTTATAAAGAGTTTAAAGAGACATGGTCAACATCAGTCCTTTTGCTGAGAGCTTGCTCTCATGTTGCCTATTACACAAATAAGAAATTCTCTCTTTCCCCGTCTCTCTCTTTCTCCCTCTCTCCCTCCCTCCCTTTCTTTTTTCTTTCTTTCTCACACACACCCACACAGAAACAGTCAAATCCACAGGCAGAGTGAGAGCGAAGGATGAGGCATGACACATAAAAGAGAAAAACGTTTATTTTCGCTTTGCTTTAGCACTGCGCTTCTCTTTTTTTTTTTCTCTATTTCTGGTTCTCTCAGCCCTCAGGTTATTTTTTGGACGCTGATATGAAGACGCAGGTCTGTATGCCTTTCATCAGAATTGTTAAACAGGAGAGTGTTGTATCTTTGCAGCGATATCATAAGACAGGCTTCCAATATCTATTTTAACATTCAGTCTCTACTGTATGATTAGTGAATCAGTGTATTCTTTTCATGGATTCGATCTCATAGCATGCTACTCGAAATTTCTTTGATTGTTGTATTCATATTTTTTCATTCTCTCCTTGTTTTTCCTGCTAATTTAAAAAAAGAATTAATGTTCATGTGGTGCGCAAGTTTGTGATGTCACAATGACGTCTTGTGTGGTATAAGATTGTATAATGTATGATGTGAGAGGAAGCTTTTTGGTGTAGAGGTTCATAAACCAAAATCAATCAATTACATTTCACAGAGATCAGAAAGTACTGGTGATGATCACAATAATCTCTGTGCTAAAATGATTTGAATGTATCATGCGTGGCTGAAATGTTGCTGCAGATATGTTGATAATTGCATCAGTATTAAAATTTTTCTCAGCACGATTCAAACAGGCACACAAACATGTTTTTAAAGACGTTTTGATGCATTCAGGTGGTTTTGTCTTGTACATTGCTCCAGAAATTCCAAAAATGTTTTTTTCCATGTACTGTGTAGTTTTTTAGGTAATGTTATATCCATACAAGAAAAATGTTGGTATTATTTGAAACTGGTTACCTTAGAAGAGCTACGTCTATACGATCTAGCACTTAAGAATGTTATAATAATGAAATACCTAATATAGTCTGGTTGATTGTCATATTAAATATTGTGCACTTGAATAAAATCAGTTTATTCATATTTTTCCATAAGAAGCTTATTTTTTTCTGAAAACATAAAACATGTTTAGAGTTAAGGCAGAATAACCAACATTATGTATTTCAAGTGGTCACTTAAATGTAAATGATATTTTTCCTGTCTAAATGTAGTCTTTTGAGTATGTTTTATGAGTTTGCTTATTGCGTTACATTCCTAAGTATCAGTAAATGAGTTGGAAGATTGAATTTTCATATAGTCAATTTCAATTCATTTTATTTCAGTACTCTGCCAGTGTCCTCACATTTATTGAGCATTTGGTAAACTGCTTTAATAAAACTTTATGGGGACATTTAGTGTATTGTATAGTAATACCAGTAATTTGTGACCTTATGGGGACATTTTTTGGTCCCCATGTGGAAAACAGCTTATAAATCATAAAAAGTGATGTTTTTTGACAATGTAAAAATGCTGAATGTTTTCTGTGATGGGTAGGTTTAGGTGTAGGGTTATTGTAGCGGGACAGAATAGTTTGTACAGGATAAAAAACATTATGGAAAGACTATCTGTAAAACATGCTTACATCTATATTTCTCATTCCTGTCTGTCTGTGCCTTTCTGCAGTGATTAATGGTATGAAGTGGTGATATGGCTCTGGATATGGAGAGGACAGTCTCTAAAATCATGTTTGACTTCCAGAGGAACTCGACCTCTGACGATGACTCTGGCTGTGCGCTAGAGGAGTACGCCTGGGTGCCACCTGGCCTCAAACCTGAACAGGTAACACGCACTTAATGTCAACATGAAAGCATTTGTAACTCAATTAAGAGGGATAGTTCACCCAAAAATGTTTTTTATTCACATAATAACATTGATCAGCGAACATAAACAAGCTCAAATGTGAAGTGGTGCACGAGAATGAAACTCTTTGGTTCTCATGCTTGAGCTTCCATTTAACGTACAGTATTTGATGTGTGCTCACTGATCAGTGAAGATGAATGATAGTCTCATGTGTTTAGAATGACATGAGAGTGAGTAATTGATGACAGAACTTTCATTTTTGGTTGAACTAACCCTGATTATCTGATTACTTTGCGTGAAAGATACTATTCCATGAGAAAAATGCTTGCTCCTATCACAAAATTGTTATAATATATAATAATTATACTATAAGAAAAATAATTTAGTCACATTTTTCATAATTGTGTAATATATTTTCTTTTCATCATTTGTTTAATTCACATTTATTTGTATAACTTTTCACAAAACGCATCATTTCTAAGCAGTTTCACAGAAAAAGCATGTTTCTACATTACAATTAAGTGTAATATGTTATTAGAGTTGACTGTGCCAAAGTAATGTCCATGACAAAAATGTACAGTTTTAAGGCTATACAGATCATGCGGTTAGCCAACTTCATGCAATGATTACATGTTGTGATCATAATAATTACAATATATTTAAAAATTAGGCAGTTGTGCACACTAAACCAGAGTTTGCATCATCTGAAATCCTGGCAGGGGTCGTCCAGTCATCTCTTCACAGGTGTTGGTCATCTGAAGTCTTCATAAGAGGCTGGATCCAAACTGGAGTTGTAGTCGCTAGTTACCTCGGGATGGGCATCCTGTAGAAAACTGAAAAGCAAATGGAAAATAATTAGTGTAGCTGCTGTTCATAACATTTCAAGCAAAGATAATGGTAACACTTTACAATAAGGTTCATTAGTTAACATTAGTTATTTACATAGTTAACATGAACTAATAATGAACTTCACTTATACAGCATTTATAAATCTTTGTTATTGCTAATTTCAACATTTAATAATACATTATTAAAATCTTGTTAACATTAGTTAATGCACTGTGAACTAACATGAACAAACAATGAACAACTGTATTTTCATTAACTAACATTAACAAAGATTAATAAATACAGTAACAAATGTATTGCTCATGGTTGGTTCATGTTAGTAATACATTAACTAAATGTTTAACCTAATGAACCTTATTGTAAAGTGCTACCAAGATGATCGTGTGCATTTGATCTGATATAACTGGAGTATAAGGTTATGAGATGCATTATGTGAATGCTTGGCCGAAGATACATGTCTAGATTTAAACTGGAATAGTATCTCTGAGACCTGAATGTTATCAGGAAGGCTATTCCAGAGTTTAAGAGCCAAATGTGAAAACGCTCTCCCTCCTTTAGTGGACTTAGATATCCTAGGTACAACCAGAAGTCCAGAGTTTTGTGATCTTAAAGAGCATGAGGGATTGTTGGGTGATAGAAGATCAGTTAAATACACAGGAGCTAAACCTTTTAGGGCCTTATAGATCAGTAGCAATACTTTGTAATTGATACAGAACTTTATAGGTAACCAGTGTAGAGATGATAAAATTGGTGTTATATGATCATATTTTCTTGGTAAGAACAGGTAAGAACTCTAGCAGCTGCAATTAGGCTTCAAATATGCAAGCTTAAGCAAAATATAATGTCTTATTTCTTTCTTTTGATTTTAAAATGAAACTTGACATAGACGTATTCTGACGAGTTTCATTAGATTCACTTTTTAGATATTAATGATCTTTGCTTGTGAGGGAGATGAGGATCGCTGAGCATGTCTGATTTGCTGTTGAACATTTCATGGTTGAGCAGATGGAAAGGAAATTGCTCATGTCACAGAATGAACCTGTAAGAGTCTCTCTCTCTCACACACACGCACACACATACACACACTTGTTTTTGTGAAATGTGGGGACTCTCCATAGGCGTAATGGTTTTTATACTGTACAAACTGTATCTTCTCTCCCCCTACACTACCCCTACCCCTAAACCTAACCATCACAGGAAACTGTGCACACTTTTACTTTCTCACAAAAACTCATTCTGTGTGATTTATAAGCCTTTTGAAAAGTGGGGACATGGGGAATGTCCTCATAAATCACCTCTCCTTGTAATACCTATGTCATACCCATGTCATTATACACATTTGTGTCCTGATATGTCACAAAAACAAGCACACACACACACACACACACACACTTACTTTTAAAAATGAAAAATAAAATAAATAAAATATGGTTATACATTTTTACCAAAGACACAAGCACCTGAAAACCATCAGACAAACTTATCAGACACACTCATATCATATCTTACTGTCACAAAATACACGATATTGCCAAAAGTATTGGGACACCCCTCCAAATCATTGAATTCAGGTGTTCCAATCACTTCCATGGCCACAGGTGTATAAATCAAGCACTAGGCATGCAGACTGCTTCTACAAACATTTGTGAAAGAATGGGTCGCTCTCAGGAGCTCAGTGAATTCAAGCGTGGTACCGTGATAGGTTTCCACCTGTGCAATAAGTCCATTCATGAAATTTCCTCATTACTAAATATTCCACGGTCAACTGTTAGTGGTATCATAACAAAGTGGAAGAAATTGGGAACAACAGCAACTCAGCCACGAAGTGGTAGGCCACGTAAAATCACAGCGCGGGGTCAGCGCATGCTGAGGCACACAGTGCGCAGAAGTCGCCAACTTTCTGCAGAGTCATTAGCTACAGACCTCCAAACTTCATGTGGCCTTCAGATTAGCTCAAGAACGGTGTGTAGAGAGCTTCATGGAATGGGTTTCCATGGCCGAGCAGCTGCATCCAAGCCTTACATCACCAAGTGCAATGCAAAGCGTCGGATGCAGTGGTGTAAAGCACACCGCCACTGGACTCTAGAGCAGTGGAGACGTGTTCTCTGGAGTGACCAATCACGCTTCTCTGCCTGGCAATCCGATGGACGAGTCTGGGTTTGGTGGTTGCCAGGAGAACGGTACTGGCATTGTGCCAAGTGTAAAGTTTGGTGGAGGGGGATTATGGTGTGGGGTTGTTTTTCAGGGGTTGGGCTTGACCCTTAGTTCCAGTGAAAGGAACTCTTAATGCTTCAGCATACCAAGACATTTTGGACAATTTCATGCTCCCAACTTTGTGTGAAGAGTTTGGGGATGTTCCTGTTCCAACATGACTGCGCACCAGTGCACAAAGCAAGGTCCATAAAGACATGGATGAGTGAGTTTGGTGTGGAGGAACTTGACTGGCCTGCAGAGAGTCCTGACCTCAACCCGACAGAACACCTTTGGGATGAATTAGAGCGGAGACTGCGAGCCAGGCCTTCTCGCCAACATCACTGCCTGACCTCACAAATGTTCTTCTAGAAGAATGGTCAAAAATTCCCATAAACACACTCCTAAACCTTGTGGAAAGCCTTCCCAGAAGAGTTGAGGCTGTTATAGCTGCAAAGAGTGGGCTAACTCCTTATTAAACCCTACGGATTAAGAATGGGATGCAATTAAAGTTCATGTGCACGTAAAAGCAGACATCCCAAAACTTTTGGCAATATAGTGTAACTCAAAACCATTTAATCTCAGATGATAATGTCCCTCTCTGTTAACTAAATCTAAATCTGTAATGAATCAAAGCAATACATCACACACATTTTTTTGGAACCTGGTGCGTTTTCTCCATTAATTGGGGTTGTTCTAGCATGTATAAACACAGCAGTCACGTTCAGATCCACACGAAAATATTCAGTCTGAGATCGCTTAAATGATCATGCCATAGATGTCGTCTCTCCTTCTTCTCCTGTCACAGTAAATATTGCCTCGCTCTTCTCAAGAAGTTTAATGGTTCACCTGGCCGCTGCCTGTTCCTGTTTCAGTTTTTTTCTTTAAATCGCCCTGCAACCTTGACCCAGCGATACAAGCATTCACTGCCAAAGAAGCGAAGGTAGCTTTAATCTGGGAATAGCACTGGACTGGGCACCAGCTGCTCAAGAGCGAGACAGGCTCCATGCAAGAGGTCACAAAACCTGTTAACATCCAAACGGAGCTCTGCATCAAGAAAACCTTCAGCTGTTCATCACCAACACACCCACCAGCCCACTGATTCTAAGCTAACCCATCATGATCCAGTCATCTCCTAGAAAGGAGGGTGAGATTTTGAAATGGAGTAATTTCTGCCATAACACCTGCAATAGAGCCGTGCTTCCCATTGCATCTCTCAACTGCAGGCCTCCATTATTCCANNNAAAAAAAAAAAAAAAAAACTGACAATATAATTTCTGTTGATGTGCCCTATGTTATCATGACTTACATTGGGTGTTCAACAAAGTCAGCTCAAGCCCAAGATGAAAAACTATCCACTGTCACTATATGAAAGGCCAGAGGAATACATGGAGGAGGCATTGCATTTGGGGTTAATTCAGCCATCTACTTCTCCAGCTGCTCCAGGTTTTTTTCTTTGTGGAAAAGAAGGATGAGTTCTTTTGTCTGTGTATTGACTACTGTGGTCTCAAGGCTATCACCATCAAGTTCCTGTATCCTCTGCATCTAGTGTCTGCTGCCATTGAACAGGTCTTTTCTAAGCTCGGTCTTTACAGTGCCTACAACCTGATTCATATACATGATGAAAATATTCATATTTTTTTGGTGAAGCCATTCTTTTGTTGACCCAGTATGGTTCCTCCATGGTTTTTAAAAGAAAACTTTGAGACTATTGGACCTAAGCTGTGTCCGAAACCGCTCTCTATCCACTATATAGTCCACTATATCGGGTGTCGACCATTTTGTAGTGGTGTCCAAATTCTGAGTGAACGACTTCATTCCCTACATTCGTTCACTACTTTATACCCACAATTCTCTCTGATTTCGAGTGTATATTCGATGTACACTTGCTGAAGCACTATTTCCCAAAATCCAATGCTGAGAGCGCGTGTGAAAGAGCGGAAATGTGAGCGAGTGTAATCCAGAGATTACTTTACAGCTTGCTTTAACATTAATTTAATTTCTATTTTTTAATTTTTTTTTAACCTTTTAAATTAATCATTACTTGAATAAAACCTACTAAAATATAGGGAGACATTATTACATAGGCCTAGATGAATTTTAAAAATATTGGCTATTATTTTTATTATTAAAATATATTATGTAGGCATTAAATAAATGTAATGTGTTTTACTAACAGCAAGGTGTTTTAATAATTTGTGGCACTGTTGTTAACTCATTAAATAATAATTTAGTGGATGATTAAAAAAAAAAAAATCGTTAATCATCTGTAGGTAGCGTATATTCAAATCATAACGGTCGCCTGAGGGCGCTCAAAGACCACGTCATCTGTGAGCGTGAGAGTTTCTAACAAACTAAAAAACTTTATTAAAAATAATAAATGCATGAAATTATGTATACTTGTTAATGTGTTTATTTTTGTTTGCAGTATTTTATAGTATTTAATGATTATGAACACATAAGCATGACAAACCAGTTATATAATGGATTAAACTACAAAGCTGGCACGGAGGCATGTATGATTACAAAATAGTCATTATGATTGTTATTAACATTATTTTATAATGTATGTAACATGTAGGATAAAATAGTTTTATCGTGTCGAGCCGTTTCTGCGACAGCTCCAGCTCTCCGACGCACAGTGTATACGTCAGCGTCCGAATTCACTCACTTCATTTCATTCACTCCAGGCAGATACAGTGCACTCAAATGCCATACACTATATAGGGATTAGTGAATGAGTGAATGAGTGAGCGGTTTCGGACACAGCTCTAGTATTCTTCAGATTGTAAATAAAAGCTTAGATACAGTGGTTTTTCCCAGTATGCTGAAACAGGCCTTGACCCAACTGACTTGACAAATTTTAGACCGGTTTCTCATCTTTCATTTTTGCCAAAAATTTTAGAAAAAGTAGTGTTCAATCAACTACATGTTTTTTAGAATGGAATAAGATTGGTGTAGTTTACCAGTCTGGATTGAGGAAGCATCATTCTACAGAGACAGCCTTTGTAAAAGTTTTCAATGATTTATTGATTTATTGACTGTGGATGCTGGTGATTCAGCAGTGTTAGTTTTATTAGACCTATTTGCTGCCTTTGACTCAAAAGATCATACAGTGCTGCTTTTGCGACTAGAAGATTATGTAGGGTTTCAGGGTAAGGCCCTAAATTGGTTTAAGTCATACTTGACTGCTCGAAGCATTGCAGGGAGACTTGGCTCGCATACATCGAGAACGACATCGCTTATATGTGGTGTGCCTCAAGGCTCTATCCTGGCCCCCATGCTTTTTTCACTTAATATGCTCCTGTTGGGGGACATTTTTAGGAAACATAACATCGCATTTCACTGCTATGCAGATGACTTGCAAATATATTTACCGTTAACCAATGGAAATGGTTTAGAACCTCTAATGTCCTGCCTTTCTGATATTAAAGCATTGCTGGCTTCTAACTTCTTATATCTTATCGAAAACAAGATGGAGGTTGTAGTGTTTGGCCCCAGAGGAACCAGGGAGTTAAATTTTGGCCCACTGTCAATGTATGTTAAAGAATGTGTTAAAACCTTGGGTGTTTTATATTGATAGCTCCCTGAAGTTGAACACACAGATGAATCATGTGGCAAAGTCAAGCTTTTTTCATGAAATCTGGCCCAGATGAAATCATGTCTGACGTTTAAGAGTCTTGAAATTGCAATGCATGCTCTCATATCACCAAGACTTGATTACTGTAATTCGTTATATAAGGATATTGGTCAAGCCTCTATCCTACAGCTGCAAAAGGTCCAAAATGCTGCCGCGAGAATATTAATGAATATTAAAAAACGTGAACAGATCACTCCGTCCTTGGTCTCTCTACATTGGCTTCCTGTACTGTAAAGGATTGATTTTAAGCTTCTTTTATTAGTATATAAATCTCTGCACTGCCTCGCACCATCTTATTTATCAGATTTGCTAATTGAGTATCAGATGGGAGGAACATAGAGATCAACAACTCAAAATTTACTTAAAATTCCAAGGACCAAGTTAAGCCAGAAAGGGGATTGTGCATTGGCGGTGCATACAACTTAAGACACAGTTGTTTGCCATGGGATTCGTTCTTTTTGATAATTTTTATTGCTGTTGTTGTTGTTTCTATTATTATTATTATTATTAATATATGTATATATATTTATTTATTTATATATTTATTTTATGTAAAGCACATTGGTCAACATGTGTTGTTTTAATAGTGCTATTCAAATAAAATTGACATTGACATTTAGATGTGTGTTTGGTTCATTGTTATGATGAAAAGTGAAAGTTCTTCCAGCACAGCTTATGAGCTTATGCAGGGGTAGCGTAGAGATTAAAAATTATACCTCTGAATGAAAAGGTTACAGGTTCAAACCAGATGAGGGTAATTATTAACTCATTTTTACTGATACATATTTTTTTAAATGAAACACTACATTTACAGGGAAATCAACACAGGTGTGGTCATTTCATCTCTCGAAACACAAATTCATAAAAATAAGCAAATTTCCCTGCATAGTGGGATCTCACAATATACACCCAGAAGCCATTGCTCTTGAAAAATTTAATTAGGTATGCTTAAGCAATATCTCAGAAATAGCAATATGTCTATGCAGTATCTCAGCAATATCCAATGGAGATTGGGATATTGCATAATATCCCAGCCCCAATGCTTGCCCAAGCATTCCAAATACATTTTTCCAAGCATAAGGGCATATGAATATTCCCCTATTGTAAATCTGGTAGCTAATTACTTGGTTATTGTGTTACATGAAAAAATGACAGGATATATGCATTTTCCTGTAAAATTTGGCAAATAGGGATCTACTTTGTACTTGATGTCTTTACTATGTACTTACATAAAAATATCCTTGCACCTGTTTGATATAGATTGTATAAATACATGTTGTTACATCGTACTTATATTTGAAGTACCTGCTTATAATTTAATATGTAATTACACCGTTGACGGTACCTCAACCCTAAACCTACCCAACTGCAATAGCAGCCAATACACATCTGGCAAGTGTTTAAAACAACATGCATGTGCGCAATAAGTGCGTTGTATCATATGCTTATGGATAATATAGTTAAACAGACCTATATACAGTAAAGTGAAGTGGGACCATAAATTCTACAATAAACTTAGTATAATATAGTTTAAGCAAATATTTATAATATTTTGAAAAAAAATGTTTTATTTATTTAATTTATTCGAACACTCCCACAGGATAGACAAGAAAATGCAAAAGCATATTCTGTACATTTCGAATCTTCTTTTGTTTAGCATTTCTACAAAACACATACTAACCCTTGATCACTATTTATTTATTTTTTTTGTAATGTCAAGTTGTTTTATGCCAGAAATACACATTGATCAAGTCCCCTTTATTTTACACAGAGCTTTCAAGTGGTTTATGCAACAGTCATTAGAACAATTATGAGTACAGTATTTGCACAATATGTCTGTATCTGTACTGTGACAAAACATGCTCCTAGTTGTTTATATGAATTATGTGATCCATTTGCCTTTATCTATTTCTGTTTGCATGAACACAGGTTCATCAATACTACAGCTTTTTCCCAGAAGATAAGGTCCCTTATGTGAACAGTATTGGTGAAAAGCATCGAATCAAACAACTCCTTCAACAACTGCCACCGCATGACAACGAGGTTTGTTAGTAAACTCATAACTCAAAAATGTTTAATACAAAAATGGATAACAACAGCACAATAGCTCAGTCCTAAACACACAGTTTTATTCTTTGATTTCATCTCGAGTTCAGCTCGTCTTTACTCATCTCAACACTACACTTACAGAAGTATTAATAGAAGTGTGCAATTATTTACCCTGGCAACCGAATGTGGAATGTATTTATTTATTTATTTATTGAGAAATAAAATTTAAATAACAAATATAATTAATTAATTAATTAATAAACTATTTGCTCCACTTTCCCACAAACATGGCAAACAATGCAGCTTTGAAGTTTACATTCTTTTTTATAAGGCAGAGGTCCATTACTGATGCGTAGATCCTCTGTTCGAGAAATGTCTGTTTACTATACAAATTTGCTGTATATGTTAGATTTGCTGTATATGTTAAATTCCCCATTTGCAGTTTTAAATGCAATTACAACCGGTTAAAGATTTAGCCAATCCTAGTATGTGCAAGAAAATCTGTATAAAATTATGCTATATCATAAAACAAAAAGCCACTTGATGCTGTATGTTACTGTGATTTTAATTAACCGTAGTGTTCTGGCAGGATTCACGTCAATCAAGCTCACATCAGCTGACTCTCAGCTGATCCATGTCTACCTATAGGAATACGACGTCTATCACAGCATCCCTATAAAGGTCCATTCAGTATTTTCAGCAGCTGTATCGTGTTGTATAGGAGCTGATTACTCTCCTCCATCCCTCCTCCTCCTGTCGTCCAGTCAGGACTTGGCCTTCTGATATTCCTCTTCGAATCAGACTCTCATTGATCTTGATTTGTTGTTACATTAAATTATTCTCATTAAGAACATTAATGATATCTGCAATATATTTTTGTTATCGCTGCGTTCCCTGCTCTTATCCATGCTTGGCTGCATGGATGGGCAGGGAGTTCTTGTCCAGAACAGCACTATACCACCAATCCAAACTGTATGATACCTGTCAATCATCTTTGACGAAAGTGTTCCTGACAGAACCACAGGTAGGCGGTGTTCTTCGGCAAAGTGGAGTAAATATTATGAAAATAATATACATAAATATTATAAAAGGCATATTTATTAATAGCAATAATCTGTATAAATAATTCCTGTACAAAGAAATGTAGTTTATTCATAACTTCATTCATAGCTGTTTATGACTGACAAGCAAAGTTGCAACTTGGTGCATTAGAATTGAATGTGCAGTCACAGGTGTATGTTCATCTGCATTTTATAACGCCATTGAATGAGGCTTATCCATTAAGAATTGAGATGGCCCGTGATGATGCTTACTTACTGATGTCAGGTTCGGTACTGTACCTCACTGGATGAAGAAGAAAAGCGGGAATTAAAGATCTTCAGTAACCAGCGAAAGAGAGACAATCTAGGCAGAGGCACAGTCCGACCTCTACCCCTCACTATAACTGGAGCTATATGTGAACAGGTACATGTGAGAACTAAATTACAGCAAAACACAAATTATAAGCGATAGGAACAGAACATGTTTTTGAACCATTCATAACAATGCAGGCAGTGATAGTCTTTTAGTGGAGATATGCAAGCTTTTGTTTCTCACCCTCATTATCTTACAGATGTGCACATAATCTCATAATGCGGTAATTTGGATAAGTTAAACATTGACTGATCGACCAATCATCTACTTTTCTGGACTAGTGAACTAGATTAACAAAAACGAGTAGCCATGCAGATGTAGTAAAATCATTCAGTATATTTTTCAGTAATGACTGCATGTTACATTTCATGTTATAGGCTGCACAATAAGATGCAACAAGCAGCAAATGACAAAATGTCCCTCTCTCACAGTGCGGAGACCAGATCAATGGTGGCGATATTGCAGTGTTTGCCTCACGGGTTGGCCATGGCATGTGTTGGCACCCGCACTGTTTCGTGTGCTGCATGTGTTCTGAGCTATTGGTAGATCTCATCTACTTCCACCTGGATGGCAAGATCTACTGTGGCCGCCACCATGCTGAACGACTCAAGCCACGTTGCTCAGCATGTGATGAGGTAAGCCTACCATGTAGAATCCAAGCATCTGTCCACTAGCTAAAATCAACCTTTATCCTGTTTGCATTGCTAAACATTTCCTGTAGGTGACCTATGACAAGTACCCAGAAGCCCTGCTTTAAAATATAAAATCCCTCACATAAATTGTGAACATTAAAACCCATGTTCACTTATGCTTGATTTTAATAAATCTCTCTCTTTTTGTAGATTATCTTTGCAGATGAGTGCACAGAAGCAGAGGGGCAGCATTGGCACATGAAGCATTTCTGCTGTTATGAGTGTGAGGCCCCACTAGGTGGTCAGCGGTACATCATGCGTGAGGGTCATCCTCACTGCTGCAACTGCTTTGAGTCACTTTATGCAGAATACTGTGACTCTTGTGGAGAGCACATAGGTAAGGGAGGACCTCCATGAATCTGCATTTTGTCCTCATGCTTCAATCCACAGAATTACTACAGATCAAACTATGACTGCGTTTACACTGCATGTCTTAATGCACAGATCTGGGGTCTCATTTATAAAACTTTGTGTAGATTTCATCCTAAAAGTGTACGTACGCACAAAAGCTAGATTCTGCGAACGCACAAAACAAGTCAGATTTATAAAACCATGCATACGCCTGTGCACAAATCCCTTTATAAATCCAAGTCAGTGGAAGATTGTGCGTACGTGCATCTCCACCCCGTCTCCTCCCCGAAATCACCATATATGGAGCTTATGACGCCTAGTTTCGCTATGCATAACCTCATCTGCATATCATTTCCATGCATGTTCCCATCCACATGAGACCATGGTTAACATTTGTGCCACACATTACATTGCTAAAAATCATCCTATATTCTTATGTTTTAGAAAAAATATATATTAAAATATGCATAAAAACAAAATTGTATTAAATACTTAAGATAAAGGTTTTAGAATAGAGTTGATTCATTCATTTCCACTGGCCAAATAGTATTTTAATTGTTTTAAACAATTCGAATCAAATGTATGCAGTTTTGCTGATAAGGAGAACAAAATGTTCGTACGCACAGCTCAAAGTTTGCTTAAAGGTGCGCACATTCTCCCGTCAAGTTTGTTTTTTTATAGATCACAACCTTTGCGTGGGAACTGGCGTACGCATGTCTCCAGCCCCGTTTTGTGCGTACGCACGCTTTATAAATGAGACCCCTGATCTTTTGACCATATAAAAAAAAAATTGTCCCGCCTATTTACATTCACTTTAGGCACGACTGATCTATCAGAACGGAAATAGATCAGAAAATAAGAGTAAAATCTATAACTCATTAGATCTAGAATTTTTAAGCGAAATAAAGTAGTGCTTTGAGAATGAAAGAGAGATTGTGAGTGTGATTTACAGTACCTGTGTGCGTCTGTACATCGTCTCTATGTGGAATAGTGAAGCTTCTGAGTTTGACTGCAAAATTAGCAAAGTTATCACCTTGTTGCTGAGAAATATAATGTAATGAAGCTGTTTTATTTATAAAATTCACAGGGCAGTTTCTATGCTGCTGAATGTTTCTGTGTTCACAATTACTTTCCTATAAATTTTTTCAGGGGGGGGAAACAAATTAAATCAACCTCATTGCATAATAACATTAATTATTAATTAAATGGACCAACAAAAAAATAAAAAACGAGGAAGAACGCACCACTCCACTGATGCGATACGACAGAGGAGTCGTAAAGCATTGGACCTCTAAACACTCGTCGCAGGGCTCGACGTTAACGCTTGTCCGGGACAAGTGGATTTTTTAAAGGAGCAAGTGAAAGAGAATTTTACTTGCCCGACCGGACAAGTAGCCTAGCCAGATTAAAACACCAATAACAAAAATAACAAGGGAATAATGATTCTGCATTCATTTAGTCTGAGTGAGTCTCGAGGAGAAATCGAAACAAACGAGCGCAGCAGACACAGAGAAACTCAGTTAACATCCTGCCAGTTGCGGCTTCTGGACAAAAATTTAGGAAGGGCAGATTTTGGGTCTTAGCGCTAGTTTATGATAACCAGGGGTTAAATTGGGATTTGTTATGTGGAGGGGCTCTGTGGTTTCAGGGGTGCATGTGTATGCAAAGACTACAAAATCTTATCAATTGACTAATATATAACAAGTTGAGAGAGCCCTCTGCAATGAACACTAAAATGCTGATCAAAATCATGCTATAGATGCTAGTTGTGTGCAAAGCTACAATAAACATCTTTCTGTAGGCCTGTTCCTTCTCCTTTGTGTCAGTATCAAATATAAGAGTGATGCTACTATTAAAGGAGAATATAAATACAAAATACAGAGTTCGACATTAAGCCTTGTTTTGTCCTTGTCCTTTGGACAACTAAATTGGTCATTTACTTGTCAGAGTAAAAAAGTAGCTTGCCTGGAAAAAAAAATTGTGTGTTGTAAATATAATTTATTCTGAAACAAACAACATTCTCATCAGTGTTTTATCAGCAGTGACATATTTAAATCTGCATATTTACATTATTTACCCTGGGGGTATTTTATTAACCTTTATAAAGTGCATTTCCTTCTATCTAATTAAATTTATGTTTAATATTTTATTTCAAATTCTTACATTTGATAAATTAAAATAGTAAGACACTATAGGGCTGTTACTAAATTAAATAATTTACACTGAAAAGTACAACTGCATTCAATAATGTTATGAGATTCTTTAAATATTTTTGAATATACAAATAAAAAATGTTGATAGGAAATTTATACTTTTGAACATGAAATTAAACCGCCAGTAGATGGGGGCAAGTGACCGTCTTAATGAGTGAGTCACTGAGTCATTTATTCAACCGATTCATTCAAAACGCTGAATCATTCGAAACGCTGCGAGATGAGCTGGTTCTGCTTTGTTTGGAACTATTTTCGCTGCTACAATAGAACAAAAAACAGGCAATATTGCACCTAAAATGTAAGTAATTAATATTAACTACTTGTTAATGAACTGTTGTATTAAATTAGTGTCTATTTCAATCAAGGAGATATTCAGGAATTCAGCTCTATTGTCCTGTGATGCTTAACTTTATCATATGTCGTAAATAGCTGTAAAAACCCCACATATTGAATTTTTATTGCAACATGATAACTGAGTTTATTTGTGTGAGCAGTGTCATTTGTTTTGAATTCTCCTCAAGAGGTTACGTGCGCCTCAACAACAGCGCAATATCACCGCCAATAGGCTACATTATAGCTATACTATCCACTATCAATCGCCACTTAAGCTAAATGAATCATTCTCGCGTTTTGGTTGTTATTGACATTTTAATCAAGCTACTACTATCTGGTCAGGCAAGTAAAATTCTCATTCACATCAAAAAATCCACTTGTCCCGCAGTCCCGAACAAGCGTATGTCCAGCCCTGGTAAGCCCATGTGACGGCCCCGGCCCAATTTAACCCCTGATGATAACCATTTTGTAAGCTTTATTCTAATCACTGAACACAGACACATGTTTGACAGAATTCTAATGTCCTTGCGTTATTCAGCCTGAGGGTGGCGCAATGATGATTGACAGACTTTAGAATACACGACAAACGCATAGAATGCCATCTTAGAATTAATATTTATTGCGTCCGAATGTTGTTTTAGAATGTTACAAGTTGTGTAGGAATTCCAGTTTAGAAAACGGTCATGTCTATTCTCAGAAAAACAGAAAAAACAACATAACTACTGTATATATGAAATCTATTCACATGAGCACGTTTAAACTAAAGGGTTTATACTCTCATTAATTTAATACGCTACTCCACATAGGAAGAACAGATATGCCAACTAGTTACTGACCTGATGCAGACACATATCTGAAGCGAACTGATATCGTCTTGGTCTGGAGCGAGGTTTACATGAGGTAACTTCACGTGGAAATAAAAGGGGCAGCCAGAAATCTGCCCCAATGGCTCTCTATGAAAACGCGCTGCAGTTCCATTTTTCACCACAGATTTACATTGGAAATTAGTGGGGCGCTGTAGAGCTGGGGAAGGCTGTGAGACCGGCTGCCCCGCTTAGTATCATGATTCGTGCCTGCTGAAAGCGCTACATTTTAATATATCCTGCTCACTTTAGGTCTTAAAATAGTCTATAAAATCTGAAAAATATTTGTTGCAGAATGCTGAACACATTTATAATTTATTATGAATTCAGTATGGGTCTATGTTTGGATGAATATTTATGAGTCGCAGCTACATACTGCGGTAAAAATTCAAAATGTGGAGTTTTTATATTTATAGTTTATGATACAGATAAGCAACATCACACGACCAAGAGTGCCGAATACCATCACGATTGAAAATGTGACACTGGTTTCATTTGACAGTTCAATAAACAAGTTATTAATATTGTCACTTACATTTTAGATGCAATATTGACTCTTTTGTTCTATTTTAGCAGGGAAAATATTAAAAACAAAGATCACAGCAGAACCATTGTGCGTCAGTCTCACAGCAACACTCGGGCTTTCGCCTAAGGTCTTTGATTAAAGAAAAGCTGTATATCCATAATCACTTTCACACGAGACAGCTCGGCATAAAAAAATGACAGCTAACCTTAAGCGGCAGCGCTATCACACAACCAAACATTTCCGCGCTCACTATCGTCAAACCAATCAAATCGGTTTAATATCGGTTTTAGTTTTAGTTTTTTTAAATCAGACCAAACACAATTTTTTTTCTTTTATTCAGGAGTTATGTATATACCAAACGATAACTTTTGATAACACTAGCCTATTGATAAAAGAAATGTGCGAACAAGCAAGGACTGGTGGTTGGTGGGACGTGGAGTTGGCTCGTCCAGGGCGGGCAGTAGTGACTCACAGGGCGGGCCGAAAAAAGGATCTCTTGTGGATTTTTGAGTTTACACATGCAATAAATTCCAATCTGTGTCAGATGTGAGTAAAAAGTAGAATTTTTTGTGCCAGTATAAACATAGCCTAAAAGATCAATGGTTAATTATTATTATTATTATTATTATTAATGTCATTGTTAGATGACACAACTTACAATGTCAAATATTTGTGATGTTGTGTAGTGAACCAAGTGTTCATATTGTGTTTGTTCTGCATATCAAATGCTAACCTAATAATTACATGGACAAGTTTATCTTTTTTTATTTCAGCTTTATTGTTGTTGGGCAGAGCCAATGACATAAAATTAGCATCTTACCTGAAGAGCTCTTGAAATTTAAAAGGGACTTAACCCTCTTTTTAGTTGTGATATAGTGTCTCAGTCTACTTTACAGTAATAGTCATATATTGTATATAAAAAAAAAAAAAAGTAAAACAAATGAAAATGTATATTTTGAAAGTATGTTTTACTTTACACTACATTAGGGAAATTACAATACTTATGTCCTAATTTCTACACTTGCAAGAGAGAGGAATGGATAATTATGAGACATCAACACATCATCTACACGATATTGCTAAAAGTATTGGGACACCCCTCCAAATCATTGAATTCAGGTGTTCCAATCACTTCCATGGCCACAGGTGTATAAAATCAAGCACTAGGCATGCAGACTGCTTCTACAAACATTTGTGAAAGAACGGGTCTCTCTCAGGAGCTCAGTGAATTCAAGCGTGGTACCGTGATAGGTTGCCACCTGTGCAATAAGTCCATTCGTGAAATTTCCTCACTACTAAATATTCCACGGTCAACTGATAATGGTATCATAAAGTGGAAGAAATTGGGAACAACAGCAATTCAGCCATGAAGTGGTAGGCCACGTAAAATCACAGAGCGGGGTCAGCACATGCTGAGGAACACAGTGTGCAGAAGTCGCCAACTTTCTGCAGAGTCAATAGCTACAGACCTCCAAACTTCATGTGGCCTTCAGATTAGCTCAAGAGAGCTTCATGGAATGGGTTTCCATGGCCGAGCAGCTGCACCCAAGCCTTACATCACCTAGTGCAATGCAAAGCGTCGGATGCAGTGGTGTAAAGCACGCCGCCACTGGACTCTAGAGCAGTGGAGATGTGTTCTCCGGAGTGGTGAATCAGGCTTCTCTGCCTGGCAATCCGATGGATGAGTCTGGGTTTGGCGGTTGCCAGGAGAACAGTACTGGCATTGTGCCAAGTGTAAAGTTTGGTGGAAGGGGATTATGGTGTGGGGTTGTTTTTCAGGGGTTGGGCTTGACCCTTAGTTCCAGTGAAAGGAACTCTTAATGCTTCAGCATACCAAGACATTTTGGACAATTTCATGCTACCAACATTGTGGGAACAGTTTGGGGATGGCTCCTTCCTGTTCCAACATGACTGCGCACCAGTGCACAAAGCAAGGTCCATAAAGACATGGATAAGTGAGTTTGGTGTGGAGGAACTTGACTGACTGCGGAGAGCGGAGACTGTGAGAGAATGGAGACTGCGAGCCAGGCCTTCGCGTCCAACATCACTGCCTGACCTCACAAATGCTCTTCAAGAAGAATGGTCAAAAATTCTCATAAACACACTCCTAAACCTTGTGGAAAGCCTTCCCAGAAGAGTTGAGGCTGTTATAGCTGCAAAGGGTGGGCCAACTCAATATTAAACCCTACGGATTAAGAATGGGATGTCATTAAAGTTCATGTGCACGTAAAGGCAGGCATACCAAAACTTTTGGCAATATACTGTACTGTACGTAAGGGTTAGGGTTACGTCAGAACATCAAATCTGTGAGTTGGCACAATATTAAATCACAAATTTTTCTCTTAAAATTAAAATTAACAGATGCTAACATTGTCTTTTTACATGCAACAAAAAACTCATATATAGTGACGTAAGTGTTTCATATGACTCATTGTCCTTATATACCTGTGGATGTCTGTAAAGCAGTTGCGATTGTGTTCCATATTTGGATTATTGTCATCGTCCTCTCCTGTTTGAATTATATTTGTGTGTTTTTTGTGTTTCACCACAAGCTCTGGTGGTCCTGGAGCATAAAGCACCGCTGTATGAGATCCCATCCACGAAAGCCATCTTGAGGTAAGGGGGGCATCTAAAGTGGTGGATCCACCGAGTACGGCAGTATGTGTTGCTATGAAAACAAGCCTGGTGGTCTCAGCACTACCAAGTCCGGTGGTCTCAGCGCTCCCAAGCCTGGTAGTCTCAAGCTCTGTGGTTTGAGAACTTCCAAGTCCAGTGGTCCCGGAGGTCCTTCCACTGTCATCTGTGCTGCCTGCCTGCCATGCCTGTGATGGCTACCACCATCTTGTGTGTTTGGCCCTCACACATGTCTCTCAAATCTATGTTTGGCCTGTCACAGCCAAGGAAGCCATCTTAGAACTCTCTGTCTGCTCTGACACTGCCAAAGAGGTCATCCCTGAACTCTGATGTCCCCTGTCGGCTCTGTTACTGCCATGGAGGCAATCTCTGAAATCTCTGTCAGCCCTATCACAGCCAAGGAGGTCTCAGAACTTTCTGTGCCCCCTGTCACATTCACGGAGGCCATCCCTGAGCTCTCTTTATTCCCAGTCATGGCCATGGAGGTCAGCAGTTAACTCTCTGTACCCCCTGTTTTCTCTGTTACCACAACAGTGGATGGTCACACCATGGTCCGCCGGCCACATCATGGTCTGACGACTTTCCAGAGGTCTTCACCATGGTCATCTCTTTCTGCTGGCTTCACTCTGGGCCTTTACAATGGCCGTGCCACTGAGGTGGTGTTCAGGTCCACCCTGGTGGTCCTCTGTTCCATCGAGAAGGGTCTGTCTGTGTCCCGCAGTACTACAAACCATGCCCCTGCAAGTTACACCTTCTTCTACAAGTTACGCCTTCCACAAAGAACAAGTGTGAATGTCATTGACTATAACACATTTTTGAAGTAAATGATTTTATGTTTTATGTATGAAATGTTTGTAAGGCTTACTTCTATTGCTTTCAAATCTTATGAAGTATGAAATAACAGCTATTAGTAAAACAAAATAAATTATACAATCAAATTAATACAGACTCATGGTAACTATAGATAAAATTATAGCCAACCCTAAGCCTTACCATAACCCTACCCTTTTTCCAAAAAAATTTAATTTACTGTAGAGTTTCATAATTAAAAAATAAAAAAAAAAACAGGATGACTTACAACATCTGGTGATCTATGTAATATGACCTGTATGCCTTATCATTAGGTGGCAATAGAAAAGCAAGGAAAGTGAAGTAGAAGAGCGGTACCAGTGACAACATCACCGATTCCAGAGGGTGTGGCTCTGATGACATCCCGAATGGCTGTTTCATTGTAGAGGGCATAACTTGTAGTAAGGGCGTCATTTGTAGGGGGCGTCATTTGTAGTACTGCGGGATGCAGTCGGACACACTTGGTTTCATCTTCTCTGCCATGGTGGCCTCCTGCTTTGCCTGCTCCGCTGTGGGGGTCTTCTGCTCCATCTGCTCCACCCTGGTGGTTCCTGGCTCTGTATGCTCTGCCGTGGTCTTCTCCCGCTCTGTTAGAAGCGGATTCACCCTGGTCCTCTGATCCTCTGGCTCTGCTGTGGCCTTCCGATTCTCTGGCAACATTATGTTCGGCGGCCCCCGTGGATCTCCATCCATCGGACTCTGCCATGGTCTTCTCGTCCAGCCCAGTCTTGGTCTTCTCATCCGCCAACTCAGCCATGGTGGTCTCTGGTTCCCCAAAAAACTGACTCTTTCATGGCATAGACCCACCAACCCTCCCACTAGAAAGCTCCACTGCAACCTCCCACCTGAAATCTATTCTTGTTGTTTCATGTTTAAGGTTGTGTTCCATGTTACATTATTGTCATCTTCCTCTCCTGTTAAACCTCAGGTATGCATTATTTTTTAATAATTCAGTGGTCCAGAGTCAACTATTTCAAGTTTTTGTTTTTAAAACTATCTTGTGTGTAGAAATACTTTCTCAACCATCTCAAGACTCTGTTGCTTATTCCATAGTGTAATTTTAGAACTATTAACAGAGTAGAGGAATTAATATCCAGTTAGAGGAGAGATTAGTTAGTTTAACTACAAAAATAATGATTTTACCACCCCACAGAGAAATGTCATGTATCTCTTCAGCAGTGACAATGTTTCAGGGCAACAAGTTTCTGCATTTGTCTCTGTGTGCATGTGAGTTTACCATGGCATTTAGACAGGACCACTCTGAGACCACAATTGGATACTTCAACAATGAATTCAAGATTGGGATCTGGGTGTTTGAGAATAGGAGCGGTCGTAGAGCTGGTCTTGAGAGACTGAAAGGCCTGGTGTTCTGCATCATTTCATGGTAGCTTTGATGGTTTTCCCCTGAGTAAAGACATTAGTGGAGCTGCAATTATACTGTTGTTTTAAATGAATCTTCTATAGAAGTTGGTGAAACACAGGAATCATTTAAGTTCCTTAATGGTATTGGGTCTTGGCCATTCTGACTGCCTTTACCTTGGTGACATCTAGGGGTGGGAGAAAAATCGTTTCTGAGAATTTGAGAATCGATTCTGAGCTTATAGTTTTTATTCAGATGCCCAATGACGCTGCGTGTGCTTTAGAAACACCCGGATTCTGCTTGCTACTAATTCCTCACACACATACACCACTTGAACCTTCCACAAAATAATCATTCATAAAGTTCGGAAAGGTTGAATCGAATTACAAAGGATATTCGTGGGCTTCATTGCACAGGATGGCCTGTGAGAGACGCGCACTTTGTTGGAATGCAGTGGACTTATATTAGGGCTGGGCGATATATATCGCATGCGATTGTCATGCGCATTTCGTCAGTAAAGCCGGTTCCCTGATTACCGCTAAATCGCCATCACCTGCTTTCAAATGCAGCGGCATTTAATAGACAGAACCGTAGATCACTGACAAGCCACGCAATATCGCGTTCATATCGCAGATGAATCGCCTTCGATAATGAACGCGATATTGCGTGGCTTGTCAGTGAACTACGGCTCTGTCTATTAAATGCCGCTGCATTTGAAAGCAGGTGATGGCGATTTAGCGATAATCAGGGAACCGGCTTTACTGACGAAATGCGCATGACAATCGCATGCGATATATCGCCCAGCCCTAACTTATATATTTAAAATATGAAACTCAGAAGGCTGCTTTCAATTTCAAATGCTGATGCGCGCTTTTGTGAAGAGTGCTCGTGCATGCGGCTGTGTGCGACTCCATGTAAGTGGTTTAATGCACTCAAATTTTTCTGCCATAACATAGAGTTGGTGTTGCTGGAGTCATGAGAGGACAGTCTTTACATGTTGAATATGTTGAGCTATGTCTTGAGAGTATATGAAGATGTCATCGGTGCAGGCTATTACATACTGGTTGAGCAGATTACAGAAGATTTTGTTAATGATTGGAAAACTGCAGATGCATTTGCCAGGGCATACGGCATCACCTGGTATTCATAGAGCCCCCTAGCGGTGATGAAAGGTGTTTTCCACTCATGCCCTTTTCTGATTCTGATGAGATTAAAAGCACTTCTGAGATCGAGCTTAGTATAGATGTGTGGTTCACAGAGTTGTTCAAGGTCTGAGGGAACAAGTAGTAGAGGATATCTATACTTGACAGTTACTGTATTTATGCCTTGATAATCAATGAATGGTCAGAGCCCTCCATCAAAAAAGAAGTCTGCTGCTGTTGGAGAGGTAGAGGGATGAATGAACCCAGATGCTAAATCCTCCTCAATGTAGGTCTCCATGGCCAAGGTTTCTGGTTTTGACAGTGGGTATACTTTAATTCAATGTGGCACTGTGTTAGGTAACAGTTCAATAGCACAGTCCCACGAATGATGAGGCGGTAGTTGAGTGGCTTTGGCTTTGCTGAAAACCTCTGCCAATTCCTCATACTCTGCTGGAATATTAGCTTCACCTTGGGTACCTGGGCTTTCAATGCTCATAGTTAAACATGGCAGGGAAACAGTTACATGAAGACAATTTGATTGACAGTAACTTGATCATTGTGTGAGGCTATTATTATTTTTTTTTAATTGCGCCCCTAAAGTTCTTTATGTGCACCGACATTTTTCAAAATAGGAGTCCTGTTGGGTAATATATTAGTTACCAGAATGTTACCAGAATGTTTCTGTGATTTTATTCCTGCATGTCAGTTTTTTTTTCTGTTCTCAAGTATGTGTCTGAAGTAGACAATGGTCAAGGCACCAGAAAATGATGATATGCACTTCACAACATATTCAGGGGGCAAAACACTTTGTTAAAAGCACTTTATTACATTGCTTTTAATTTTTATTTTAAACAAGGATATGACCTTGAGCTTAATACAGTTTAAAAATTAACAGTTTAATTTATCTTGTACTTTAATGCATGGGATATTTTCCACTTTAAAATACAAATATTGTGTTATTAAAATAAAATGAGAAAAGTACCTAAGCATTCAATGGTGTGATTGGAGTAGAGTAGGGGGAAGTTCATTATGTTATGTCTTAAGTGATTCTTCTTGGTCCACTGGTAATTTACAGCATGGCTACTCAGCAGGTGGCCCTTTAGCATTTATTTTGTTGCCCACATCATGCTAAAAATGAATATAATACTATTTATTATTTATTATAACTCGAGCTGTCCCAGGTGTATGAGTTTTTTCTAAAGATTTTTAGAAAAATAATCCTTCTCTGTGAGTCCATATAATGTAAGTGCATAGGTCTCCCAAAGTTGATGCTTCAAAAACCACACAAAGCGAACATGAGGTATGTGTGAGAAAAATACTAAAAACCATTGTTTCCGGCCAACTGTCACATGCAGGTTCATGAGAGCATCATAAGGCACTCCGTCCACAGGTTGTGAAGCATGACGTAAGCACGTTCTGAAGCTCATTTGAGAAGTGATGCGGAAGCACTTAGGATTGTCACTTCTCAAGCGAGTTTCACTCCTGATACCTTTTAATTTAAGTAACTATGCAACTGCATCTCAACTAACTCTCAATAGAGTATTAGTAGACTGTCTACTTAATATTTGCTAACACTTTATTTTAATGCTCCCCAACAGACATTCTACTGACTATAAGTAACTTTGGAACAGTGTCAACTTATTCTACTAACCTGAATCTTAAAGGGATAGTTCACCCAAAAATGAAATTTCTGTCATTAATTAATCACCCTCATGTCGTTCCACACCCGTAAGACCTTCGTTCATCTTCGGAAGACAAATTAAGATATTTTTTATGAAATCCGAAAGTTTTTTTTTATCCCCTATAGAAGGAAACGTAATTACCACATTCAAGGTCCCAAAAAATTGGAAAGACATCATTAAAATATTCAACGTGACTAGAGTGGTTCAACCTTAATGTCAGAAGCGACGAGAATACTTTTTGTGTGCAAAAACAAAACAAAAATAACGTCTTTATTCAACAATTTAGTTTCTCCCCTGTCAGTCTCTTACTCTGTTTACCTTGTATAGACAGTCCAGCTCTTCCAAGTTCTACGTCAGAACGCCGACTCATTATTGGCTAGCTCCTGTATCACACGCATGCGTCGTGCTGATCACGTGAACAGTGTCGGACAATACTGAGTCAGAACACAGAATCCTGCATTGTTTCAGTGATTCATTCCAATACTAAACTCCATTTTCTTCACACTACATTTGAAGTTGTCATTAGCAAATAAAAAAAGGAAAAAAAGAAGAAAAGAAAGTTTACTGTCTTTTGTCTGTAATGTGTTTTAGGTATAGACCAAGGTCAGATGGCATATGAAGGTCAACACTGGCATGCCACTGAAGAGTGTTTCAGCTGTGCCCGCTGCAATCAGTCTTTGCTGGGTCGTCCCTTCTTGCCAAAACAAGGTTTGATCTACTGTTCCCGTCTCTGCAGCCAAGGGGATGAGCCTGACCTGTCAGACTCCTCAGACTCTGCATTCCAGAGTGCCCGTTCCCGACAGTCACACCACAGTGCTCAGATTGGAAAGGATGGGACAAAAGGGAAGGGTGAAGGTGGACGACAAACATCATCTGGCCCTACACAGTTAGCTGGTGATGTAGAGCCTCTAGCTGTTAAAATGGATTTGCTGAGCATCTCAAGCCCAGCTCCCAGCCGCACGCCCCATCGCACACCAACGAGAACCCCAAGTAGAACCCAAAGTCGGTCTCCAAGTCTGAATCGTGAGCAGCCAGTTTGGGTAAACAGGGATGAGCCTTACTCTTATGAGTCTCAACAAAGAGATTCCTCCACATCTCCAAATCCCCATCAGCTACGAAGCCAATGTAGCATTCGTACCGCTTACCCTCCTTCTCCCAATCAGCCACCCAAGATAGTGAGCAGTCCAGAGTCTTGGTCCAAAGAACCATCTGGGGGTAATTCCAAAAAGCCTCCAGTCATGGCTGCTCTGAGGGGGCACTCTTTCAATGAAAACTGGATGCACCATGGCCAGGAACCTGAATTCCATGCTCCTAAGCTCAAAACACAAATGAGCTTCAATGAGGTGTCAAGCCGTAATTCTGGATTTTTGGACAAGCGCAGTATCAGTGTGCAAGGTTTCCCCCGAGATATGCGTCCCCCATTGCTGAGGAGCAGGCACCAATTTGGGCCAAGCTTTGGAGAACTTACGCCACTAGAACAAACACCAAGAGGTTCAGCTGACTCACTGGCCCTTTCATACACTACAGGTAAACATAAATTTAGTTTGACAAATACAAATACCATGATACTTCATGATACCATGATACCTGACAGGGATATGTTGAAAACAAGAGATGAACTGGTGCATTCAAACTGTCACACATTTCATACGGTGTATCTATTTCTAAACTCTGCCCATTGTTTGTCTTCAGCAGGAAACTCTTTAGATGGGACCAACCGACGTCAGGAGCACTTCTCTCGATTTTCTATGCCTGACCTGAGTAAAGACTCTGGGGTAAATGTGTCTGATAAAGGCACCATGGGTACTTTAAACTCATCAATGCAGTTCCGCAGCACTGAATCCCTGAGCTCTGTCCCAAGACCCCTTGCTGATATTGGCATGCCTGTCCGAGTAAGGTACCCTCCTCCACTATACTGGGATTCACCCAGAGGGCTAAGTTTTGAGGATCCAGTCAAAGGTCGCATTGGTCTTGCAGGAAGTATGTCCTGTATGCAAGAAGGCAATGCCCAAGCAATGACACCACGGCCAAGACGTCCTCAAACTCAAGAATCTCCCAGACAGCAGCGTCAGCGCCAACGTCACCACCACAAAAGTCACAAAGGTCACAAATATCACTATCGCTCCCGCCGCTCTCGGTCAGACAATGCCCTGCATTTAGCTACAGAAAATCAGAGTTTCCCTGGGGACCCCATTCATAGATTTCACAATGACTTTGAGCAACCATCCTCATCAAGAATGTCACACAATCTCTTTGGAGCAAATTATGGGTATCGACAACAGTTCTTTAGGCCTTGCCCCCGAACCACATCGGACCTCACCTTGCAGGATCCTGGAGGTCCACAAATTAGACAGTATATGGGTAGGTATGGAGAAACAGTTGAGGATGAAGATCAGTTTTGCTCAACCTGTTCCTCTTCTTCAGAGGTGTCTGATGATGATGGTTACCTTATGGGTGATGTCATTCCACGGCCAGTGCAGCTTAGATACTTTGACAATGAGGAATTGCGACATCGTTATAGTCCTACATTGACGGGTGGTCACACCCAGCTACACACACGCAAACGGCGAAAGAGCAAGAACTGCATCATATCATAAGCAAATGGTAATGTGAGTATCTGAGTGTATGTATGTGAGAGTGGGTGAAGTGAGTATGTGAGAAGTGAGTAGACCCCTGTACATCATCATTTAAATGTCAATGATTCAAAATTCTATCACCTCGCAGTAATTGTGTTACTTGTTAAGTTGAACATAAGGGTATTTCCTCTTGTGTAATATGTGTTTAATTAGGGCTGGATCTAAACTCTGCTGGAATGTGGCCCTCTGGGAACAGAATTGGATATCCCTGTTTTAGAATGATTAGTGGTACTATGGCTCTTTTTTTACCTCCTTTTTAATGCAGCAATTGTTTTTTCACTAATTTTTAGTTGGTCACAATCTTCCTGTATCCTTTTCAATCTTTGTGTAGTCTCACAATCAGGTTTTTCAATTTTCTGGCAATTCTTCTCCATGTAGAGCAAATCAGACATGCAGACAGATACAAGTCTAAAGTTGAGAAAGGTTTGGGGTTCACAGGTCATTTCATAACCATGTTAATGCAATTAGGTTAATTGGAAATATCAGGTGTACTCGGTTTTGTTTTAATGATCACAGATTTGCACACACACACACACACACACAATGTATATGTATAATCAATACTCTTCTTGTCAATTTAGAAATAATGCAGTTATCAAGAGGTGATACCATTTTTTTCATTTGATAGTTAAGTGATATTACACAGGGTGTACTCACTTCTGTTGTGTATTGTATGTTTTTCTTAAATATCCAACTATGGGTTGAAATCCAATTCAGGCATGTTTCAGTCATTACATAAGTGATACTGTAGGTCATGTGTTCTGATCTGAAATCATGTGTTTACTGTGACTGGAGATTGCACAACGATCAAAAGTATTACCTTCTATTTATTTGAATAGTACATTGAATCTTATCTATTGTTAAGAATATGAATTTTGTTTTGTAGAAACATGTGCAATAAGAAATCTGCTATATAACTTTATTTAAGGAGAAGGAAAGAAGTGAAGACTCAGTGACCTTCAGAATTAGGATATGGATTTTTAACTTACTCTGAAATTAATTTGCATTACTCAAAAAAATTTTGGGATTATAATTGCCATATTCCATAAACTCAGTGCATCAAAAAATCTAATTACAACCATTTTCTTATCTGTTTTTAGATTTTCTTGGTTGTGAGTATAATTCTAGTCAAGGCTACACTCCCCCTTTCTTTTTTCCTTAATTTTTGGTATAATTTAGTGGCAATACAGTTTACTATAATTCCCACGCTGCTTACTGTTAATTGTTCTAAATACAGTAGTTTCCTAATATGCGCTCTTCATGGTTTTCAACTGGTTTTATTAATGTAATTTTAAATTTAAACTTTATAAAATGTTTATCATTTTGTTGGGCAATGTTGGTTATGGTTTTAAATGCAATATTCTGTCTTTTCCAAAGTCATTTACAAATAATATCTTAAATTTAAATGTTTTCCTAATGATAAAACAATATATAAAAATAATGTAGTATTGTAAAGGTTCTGTAAATATTGTCTTAAATATTTCTATATTTTGTATCTTCAGATGCATTATTTGTATCATATTGTAGAGTGTAGAAACCAATGGTGACTGCATGTGTATCCCCGGTACATGTCTTGTATGTGAATTAAATAACTATTTCAACAAACAAAGAAAGCCTTTAATTAAGCTTCAGATTAATACAATTGAGGTGATCCATTAAAAAGACTATTTTATATTGTATTTTCTGAAATATATTCTGACGCAGGGAGAAAATGACCTCTTTTGTGCTTTTTTAAATAGTTTCTGATAATCCTCTCCTGTGATTGTTTTTTCACAATCTGCAGATTAGTGGAAGACAATTTTTATATGTAGACATAATTTTTATTTTTATCAAGTAAAAAAAAAAAAATACAAGACACAACAGCTAGCTTAATACCAAACTAACAATTCACATGATGATTTATATACAACAAAATTCATTATTCTTTACTCTGACTTCCACCAATATTTTAAACTTGTTACTCAACATGGTAGAGCTCTTATAGTTACAGTTTGCAAACAATATACAGGCAGAAAACATAACTCTGGGTTCACATTGGGTTTAGCTTATAAAGTTGAATGGTTAGGGTGAGTAAGAAGTTGGTAAATAAGCAGCTGCATTCAGTCTTGTGTTTGCAGTCTTCACTTGAGGGAATGCATTTGGGAGGTGGATGTTGGAGTGTCTAGCTCTGGAGAATCATACTCATGGATGAACTGCTCCATGGCCTTGATGCAACGCATGCCAATGTCCCTCAAGTTTTCACGCAGAGACGGCTGAATTGACTTCTCCAATGATGGATCCTTGGCCACCAACATCTTCACAACCATGCCAAATGTATCACAGTCCTGCCGATACACCTGTACGGATTATCAACATTGATTACGCAGAACCCTAACCCTAAATTAAATTAAACAAATTAAACAAAAAAAATTCCCAGCCAGCATTTAAAAGACACCACTAGCATTTTTATCATTTTCACAAAACTTTCATGGCCCCCAGAATATTTTGATGTATGAATATCTAAACATGCAATATATCAAAAGAACCAGAGCCTCTGCTTTAAAAAAATATAAATAAAAATCAATACTTGAATATGGGTGTTTCATTAAAAAAAAAAATTAACAAAAAGCTGAGAAAATTGTGTTTTTGTGTAAGACTATAACATGTGCATAAGCAATGCCTTTATCACTTGTTTCTGCTGCTTTTTCACCTGTGTTTTGATCCAGAGATTGTGTACTCTTTCAGAAGATGTGTAATAGTGCCCCCTACTGTATAACACTGAAAACATGGATTGCTGGAAAATTCCATCAGTGGCAGAGAAAGAGTTAACAATAACAGTAGAACCTGCTACCACACATAACCAAAAATACACTTCTATTGATGAATGTAAACACACACACACACACACTTTACTGTAATTATATAAACAAATACAACCCTAACCCTAGCCTGACATATTTTCATATTGTTCAGCAATTTCTAACTAATTAGCAGTTCAACAAACTAGTCACCATCCTGACTAAATGACCCTTACACATTAAGGGGTAAACTGACCTTACAGAATTTGTGACATTATCGCATTATTTTTCTATAAAGATGTTTAAAAAAGGTGAAAGGTGCTATATAAATAAAATGCGCTCAACATTATTATTACCACGTGCACATTTTAAACAATTGTACATGTAATTAACTATTTTATAAAGTTAGTATACCCTCTTTCAATTCAGTAGTTTAACATATCAGTACCATGGTATTTACATGGTTCTCTATGGTACTTCAAAGTAGTGTTGTCACGATACTGTAATTTCCAACTTCGATACGATAATTAAAAAAATATCGATATTTGATACTACTTTCGATACCATGAGGAAAACTGCCATATACCGCCATACAGATCATTTGTAATAGCTTACACACAGCACAGGGAGGTTTAATTGAAATCTACATTTACAAAAAAAGACAAGTAACAGTCAGTAATAAAATAAGAACAAATAAACAAATTGCAAATGATAGTAAAAATAAATAAAATAGAATAAAGAGACAAATAAAATTAAAGCTGCAAGCAGCATTCACGGGGCCAAGCACAAAGGCAGCACAACAAGCCAGCCAACACGGCTGTGAGCAAACAGTGAACAATGAAAGATCTATTAAGATCATTTTAGGAGCTGAAAAATCACAAATGCAGTCAATAATAAAGATTTACTGGTTTATCACTTTCGACCAATTAATTGTGACCAAATTAATGTGGTTTGGTCAAAATGAGGTGACAATGACACTTGCAAAGTTTGGTGTCAATATGTCAAAGCATTGCAGAGATACAGACAGTCATTTTGGCATCAAGCCTCTAATTCTTTGCTGTGGTATAAGAAAACTTTTTGCCAGCAGGGTCTGAAGGTGATTTGATTCAGTTTTGGTGAAAATTGAACCAACGGTCTAGGGGTATTTCGAAAAAGTACTATTTCAAAGAAAATCAAAATGGTGGAAAGGAAGTTTGGCTGACTGTGGAAGTTGTTGTAACTCAAGCATATAATGTCCAATCTGCCTCAAACTTCACATGCTTGATAAGAGTCCTGCCGTGAAGACATCTACATGCCAAAATGTAGTTATAGTCATAGCGCCACCAGTTGGTAGCAGGAAGTGTGGCAAACACAAATGACAGACATTATCCTCCTATATTTATATACTTAAATGCATATTGCCCACCAGGTGGCGGTGGCACGGGTGCGAGGGCCCTTTCATCGCTGCTTGCAGCTTTAATTCTATTTAGATCATCACTCCTGGGCTCCTGTAGCGTCAGCTATGTTCCCTTCATACAACAAAGACATTTTGCTCGGGCAAGCAGCATTTTACTTAAAATATAAAAATCTTGTTTATTTTTTTGATCAGATTATTTATATGTGGATTTGCCTCAGATTTGCCTTGATCAGGGTTACATAAAAATGCTTACATACAAGGTTACATAAAAATAACCAATGCCAATTAATGTGAATTTCTATATTGCTAAGAGAAATATGATCAAATAATTTGCATTTCACTCATGCTAAATCAGTTATTATTTGTGCGTGGAGAAGCAGGCATCTGTGATCAAAGAACTTCAAATCATTTCTGCAGTCTTGTAGTAACTATAGGTAACTGTGTGTGTTTGAGCTGCTTGCTATTACCGGATCACTTCAAAATAGCACCTACTGCCTCATCCGTGGTAACCATAGCGATGGTGTGTCTCTGTGTGTGCGCCGGGGGGTTAAATTATCATTCCGCATGTATCTGAGTCATCGCATCATGAGCTCTGCTGTGCAGTTTCTTGAAAATAGAATGAATGACTGTGATTGCAATGAAAACACCATATAATAGAGCTACATTTAACTCGTGTAGCTCACTGAAGACACAAACTTACCAAAAGGTCTCAAAATACAGAATATTTTCAAAGTAGCACTACTCGTACTATTTCTGCTGCATGTTATGCTGTGAATTTCCTGTATGCATGTAATATGCATGACTTTCTACAATAGCTAGAATGCATGACAGGCTCCGTGGCCCGATCACTGCCCTTTTCCCTTCTGGGCTGAAGAGCCTCTCTAGCAGGCAGTGCTGTAGATGAGTGGAGTGGAGGAAAGGGCAGTTCAATCCATGCTCACAGCATTTGCACTCCAATCACGCTGCTGCTCCAAATCCACTCCGGAGATTCCATTTCTCGCTCACGCCCCCGGCCTCACTCACCAGCAGCCAGTGAACCTTCTCTACATTGTGTCCACATTCAGTTTACATTCTAGTCTATGGTGCATCTGCAGAAAGTCCTCCGTGACAGAGTTTGTTTTTGTTGGCAGTGTTTTGCTCCTTTTCTGTAGATTATTGAACATTGTCTATGTCACAGAATGGACAAGCAGACTAGCAGAGTGACCAGTGCTGCAAGATTAATCCTATAATAATGTGATCACAGTTTCTGCCTTTCACGGTTAAATGATCGTCTGCATTATTGGTGTACTAGCAAGAAATAAATCTAGAAAAATGTTTTTATCAGTGTTTATTCCTGTGGGCTGCAGAGATGGGCACTCCAGTTACTGCCTCGGACTCGAGTCGCTTTTTAACAGACTTCAGACTTGAATCGACTCGGCACAAAAGACTCGTGAATATTTTAAAAACGACTCAAGTCTTTTACCCTTAAGAATTTTGGTTGAATTTGAATGGTTTTACATTATCTGCATCACATATATTCCCTATCTGTCGTGGTAGATCAGACTCTTGTCATAGCTTCGAAATGTCATAAGAGTCCCATGAAACATGCCACCGTGCCATATGTTCTTTCGTTTGGGTTTATTATCATGTCAGATCGGCTAGATGCACAGAATGTGGGAAAACAATTAAAGAAATTTTATGAGACATCGCATCCACAAAGGTTATTCACATAAACTCACACAGCTATTATACTGTGGTGGAGCTGCATGGCTCATTTGAATTGCCAGCCTGTTAAAATATGTTAAAAAAAAAAAAATAATAATAATAATCTAGACTTTAAACTTAGCTTTTCGTATTATATGCAGCTTTTCTCTTTCTTATGTGTTTCCATAAGAAAGATAGAAAGAGATGTTAATCCGTTTATTACTTAAAGCTCATATTTTAACGGATCACAATCAGCATGTGTAGAGTTTTCTATCGACATTCTTAAACATTCCGAAGTTTAATATTTTCTGATAATGACTGTCGTCACTAACAATGAAGCTGTATAACAAACCGTGACTCACTGGCGCCATCTTGCGACCTCGTGTTGCCAGGATGACTGTTACATTGTAATGGATTAATAAAGTAACAAGCTGGATGTACATTATCCCTTACACCATAGAAAGATCAGATTTTGTCTATATAATACAGCTAGGATAAAAAATAGGATTTGATTATGATCATTTTTTTCTTTTTTTATGACTCGAGACTCGACTCGGACTCCAGATAAAAGACTCGTGAACATCTCTGGTGGGCTGTGTCTAAGAATGATAGACTGACATAAGCTCTTTAATACTTGACTTGTACTCATTCCCAGGGGCGGAGCTACGGGTGGGCCTGGGTCCGCCCAGATTGACAGCTTGCCCACCCAGTCAGATCCAGGGAAATATATATATATATATTTTTAATAAAACAATTTTCTAACGTTTAACAATTCTTCAATAACTTTTTTTAATTTGATTTTTTTTTCATGCATTAAAACTCTTAATAAGAATATGCTAATTCGTCTCTTCTTCAGTTACGTCACACGCCAGTAGCCTGTTGTTCTTCACGCAAATATCCGGATTTCAACCAGCAGCGTTTTTATGTTAAAAAATGGCTAACCCACTAACTATGATGCATTTAATAAAGAAAAACGACTTGACAAAGATGACAGGACGTCGTAACAACTTTATCGTAGTGATGGGCAGATCGAGGCTTCATGAAACACTGTTGAATCAAATGTGCCGTAATGATTCGAGGCTTCGAAACAATCTGACACCCGTCTCCACGGTGACCCCTAGTGGTCAAACAGTGCAAATGCAACAAAACTCAGGCCAAACATGCATTAAAAATAGCCTTTAACAAATGTATTGCAAAATTTTTATTTAAAGTAAAATCAGTTAAATGGAATTAACTAATCATCTAATAAGTTTAAATATAGAGTGTCTGTATAATATGTGTTCTTTTATCAATTTTAAAGGCTTGTTTCTCTGTTCCATGGCTCAAGCTAAACAGGCCAATAAGAGATTAATAACTACCATTATTAATTTTAATTATTCTAATGTATAATTAAAACATCTACAAATGTATAATACTGATCGGAGATCAGGTAAAACCATAGGGTAAAGCCCTAGACACTTGTTCAATAGCTCTCAGTGAATCTGCATGATTCATGGGTTCACTTTATCATCGCCCTCTACCGGTGAACCATTGAAATTTCGAACTGTTTTGAAATGTTTCGAAACAGTGATGACGTAATGAAGCCTCGTTTACTAAAATCACGTGACTTTGGCAGTTTGATACACGCTCCGAATCTCTGATTCGAAACAAAAGATTCATGAAGCAGTGTTTCTAAATCGGCCATCACTACTTTATCGTTTGAACGAGAACTAACAGATGAGTTTATGACGATCAACATCTTCATTTCTAAACCCCGCCGCCTCTGCCTGACCAGGTAAGCTACAGGTGTTTAGTCTGGCCCGCCGTGGCATGATAATGCAATATTTTTTGTATGTAATTTGTGAGCAAGGGGTTTTCTGAAATGTATTAATAATACAATTAGTGCCCAGATTCTTCACAGCAGTGAAAAGTTCGCCTAATCAATTAGTTTATTGTAATGGTCTCGTGGGAGAATTTTGGCAAGCGTTTCTGAGGTTCTGGGTTCTAATCCGCCCTCATATCTTTTTTTTCTCATTAAAACCGAAGGTGTTCATCAGTGATTGTACATCAAGTGCAAGGACACATTGTGTGCATTTAGTTTCCTGCTTTTACCAGAACTGTGTGAAGACTGCGCATGTGCAGGAGCGCCATGAGAACTGAACAGCAGCAGCAACACATTTAGATCTTCTCTTCTTGTTTATTTCAATTATTCGCTGTTTAAGTTCATTTTTGAGACGTTTCAGAAAGATTCTCGCAGGAAAACAGAAAGCACAAAAGCACAAGGTTTTGTTATTGTGAGCGTAATAAAAGTAGACCATTTGTGGTCTTGAGGAAAGGCTTGTTGTTTCTGTCATGAGGAAAAGAATCCACCAGAACGCGCCGGCGCATTCGTCNGTGCCCAGATTCTTCACAGCAGTGAATAAATACAAAAGTTCGCCTAATCAATTAGTTTATTGTAATGGTCTCGTGGGAGAATTTTGGCAAGCGTTTCTGAGGTTCTGGGTTCTGGGTTCTAATCCGCCCTCATATCTTTTTTTTCTCATTAAAACCGAAGGTGTTCATCAGTGATCGTACATCAAGTGCAAGGACACATTGTGTGCATTTAGTTTCGTGCTTTTACCAGAACTGTGTGAAGACTGCGCATGTGCAGGAGCGCCATGAGAACTGAACAGCAGCAACACATTTAGATCTTCTCTTCTTGTTTATTTCAATTATTCGCTGTTTAAGTTCATTTTTGAGACGTTTCAGAAAGATTCTCGCAGGAAAACAGAAAGCACAAAAGCACAAGGTTTTGTTATTGTGAGCGTAATAAAAGTAGACCATTTGTGGTCTTGAGGAAAGGCTTGTTGTTTCTGTCATGAGGAAAAGAATCCACCAGAACGCGCCGGCGCATTCGTCGGCCAGAGGAATAAAAATAGCCAATTTAGTTTCATATTTATATTTAAATTAATATTTTTAAAATTTCACCTATGCTGATTATGAAAAGTGAATAGCATGACGGATGCGCAATGTCGGGAGGCCAGGCATGAGTTTGACCACTTCATTAAGTTTTGTTTTATAGTAAGTCTTTCTTTAAAGTTAATTTCGTTTTGTAGAAATTGTATCTTAAATTCAATCAATGTTTCTTCAACCAATTGCCTATATTTAATAAATGGGAAGGAAAGGGTGGAATGGATTGAAGTGCGTAACAAACGAACATGTTTCTGCGGCTTTTGAGTAATGCTGAAGCAATATTCTGTTTTTATTGAATTTCTTAAATAAATAAATTCATTCGATGAATCTGAACGCATGTTTACATGAAAGCTAAATAAAGTGATCGGGTTAATGTGTGCGCGTTTGTCACAAGTTTCGAATCAGAATTTTTTTTATTTATTTTTTTAGGAATCGTAAACTGACTTTTTTGTTATTTTTATTTATCCATATAGCTGCCTCTTACCATGCCAGGTTATTTCCAAATATGTGATTATTATTAGGTTAGGTTTTTAATCGGTTGGTGCTGTTGGTTCTGCAGTTTTGTCTTGTAGATTTACTTGAATTGATATTTTCACGTATATTATATTAAATAACTTAATTTGAACTTGCTATACCTTGACTTTTTGTGAATTGACACCACTGAGGGACGGTCCATCATTTTTTTCCCCAGTTGAAAAACATGTGATGATGCGAATTATTCTGGCCCCCCCACCATCCACTTTCTGCCTCCGCCACTGCTCATTGCACACAGAATGACACTGCTCGAAACACGGTCTGTTGGGCTCGATGCAGATTAAACCTGCAGTGAACACGAGTGTCTCTCGCACTGTGTGATGTAACAGACAACTTGTTTTCCATCGTGGTTCCGTTCACACAGCAGGGGTTTGTCGAAAATGCAGTCGTGACTTTGGTTATAGAATGTTATAGGGTTATAAATGGTATAGATCTTTTGTTAATAAACGAATGGTGAAATTAACCATATTAAGTACTGAAATACAAGAATAACAACTATATTCTGCTGCTGTGTGAACACGTGCTTAAATTATTTTGAGTGGTAAAATCAGCCTGTCTTTGATTATTTTACTGTTGAAACTAACCCTTCATTTCATTTTTATACTGTGCAAACGGTATAGTCTATCCCCTAACCATAACCGTACACCTAAACACAATCCTCTCAGAAAGCATTCTGCATTTTTACATTACATTTTTATTGGGACCAAATTTTTTGTCTCCACAACGACATTTGGTATCTACAACAT